>PVJO010008165.1:0-76865 GCA_004026905.1 Hystrix cristata | reverse complement strand
TATACATAGACCCATGTACATATCTATTTATAATATACACATATATGGAGAGATAGAGGGAGAGAATTTAATTATTTAAGGAACTGACTCATTTGCCGGTTAATCTTGTCAACATGACTGCATAAAGTGGCTACTGGACTACTGGAGAGAAGACCAGGCACCAACCTCATCTGTGGGTTAGTCCACTGATGTTTTTGTAGCTATTAGACAGGTGAGGCCTTCATTGTAGGAAGTGAGTCATGAGGCATGTACCTGGGGACTATATCTGTTCCCTGGCTTTTTACCATCTGGCTCTTCCCTCACTCTCTCCCTTCCAGATGCCATGAAGTGAGTAGTCTCCTCCTCACACAGCTTTCCAACATGATGTTTCTGCCTTGGAGTCAACAGACCACGGACTGTAAGCTCTCAAACTGAACTAACATCAATTTCTCCTTCCGTATGTTGAGATGGCAGGTGTTTTCTCCCAGTCACGGGAAAGCTGACCAATACACGTCACATGATATTGGAAGGTGACAAGTTTAAAATCTGGAGGATGGGAGAGTAGGCTACACTTCAGGGAGGAACTGATACTGAGCTTCATCTCTATAAGGAATCAGGAAGAAGATTTAGGATTTAGATGTTGTCATGGTCCAAGTTCACTTCTGCTGAAGAATTCACTCTTGCTGAGGCATGGGGGATTGGTGTGGCAATGCGGGGGACGGATGATTCTTTTGTACTATCCTGACGTCCAGCTGATTAGTTGAGGCTCATGGACAATATGGAGGGCAATTTTCATTACTCAAATTACACCGATTTAGGTGTTAATCTCATCCAAAACTGGCCACACAGGAAAATCCAGAAAATGTTTGATCACATATCCAGATACAATGGCCCAGCTAAGTTGATATGTAAACTTAAACATCCCACAGTGAAATCAGCATACAATCATTGATTATCCCCAGATTTTATACTTTACAACCCTGCAAAAGTTCAATTTTTAAAGCATTTGTATAGCACTATATACCTTACCAATTGCTGTGATATAGATAATTCCAGTTCATTCTCAAAATTATACCCTCAATGGAAAGGTCACTGAAAATATGTAGAGTCCATGAAGCAACAGGTAGTAGAAATATTACACTTACCAGATTTAGAGATAATGAAACCCTTTTGGGTAAAACAAATATACAAGATAAAACAATACTAAATCACTAGAACAAGATTTGAATGTCAGCTCTCTGAACTAGGAGCCTAAGTCACTGTAGTTGTCCATCAGAAAAAGGATCTATTTTTAGAATCAACTTACAGGATCAGAGCACTATGTCCCCTTAAATTTAGGTGAAACATCATTCTTCATTAGCAAGCCAGCATGTGGTAGGGAACTGATTAAATTACAGCTACTCTGAGGATACCCACAGGTATTTTGCGTCAGCAATATGCTATTTACCAGTCCCTAATCTAGCAGTGATCTTAATATGGAAATCTTTAATTTGAAAATAAGGATGATTTTATATTACCTCCCAAAGAACATAATTGTCTTTAAATTGCCCTCTTTTCTCAGAAGATCTGATCTCTGAAGCCTGAAATGAAACTTTAACATTTTCAATTAAATTCAAGCCTTGAAGGTTTGGTTGAACCTAAGAAAATGATTTGTGAAACTCTTTCTACACTCCCTCTTGAAAGAAGCTTCAAGCCAGTGAAGTTCCTATTCTTAGCATTTCTACCAGCCTTAAAAGGGAAGTTCTTTAACACTAACCTTTGGTCATAATGTTCAAGCAATGCAAATGTATATATAAATTTTTCTTCAAATTAATCATTATGATTTTAACATCTGAAAATTTAAGAATAGAATACATGGCTTTTTTGTTGCATTTATTCTTAGGAGTTACAGGTGGTAAAAACAAGCAAAAGCTTCTGCATATTCTATTATTTGGCATCTCTTATATATCCTGCAGTAATAACACACACTGTATATGTTTCGTGTTAACCCAAATGTTGTTAAAAATCTTATACAATTTCTATTTCAAACATCTCACAAAATTTCATCCCTCTATATTTTTGGCTGACTATTTTCCAAGCAGGAGCAGTTTTGTCCCTTTCAAGATTATGAAGTTATATTTGTAATTTCTGCTATGTGCGATATCAGAATAGAAAATCAGCTACAGATGCTGATTAGGGAATCCCGCGTCAGGTTACCTCCAGTCCACCTGCTGTAATGCATTTTGTCCCAACCTAATTTCCCTTCTTTGACCTTTTGTATTGTTAAAAATTCTACAAACCCATTTTCTTAAGATTTGAAAGAATATCTGAATACTACTGAAATAAAATAGCCTTGAAGCTCTTTAGTTTATTTATTTATTCTTGGTTATTATTCTACTGGATTTTTGAACTACCTTTGCTCTGGTAGATTTTCAATCATTCCAGAAAATGACATATTGTAGTGTCATTGTTGGAGTACAAATTTATGAATGAAATGTAAGTTATCAAAGGAGAATGCAAATAGACCTTTTTGACTAAGGTGTCAGTCAACTTTTTGTTGCTCTGATAAAATACCTAACCTGAAGAACTTAAAGGAGGAAAGATTTATGTTCGCTCACAGGTTCGGAAGTCTCAGTCCAGGGTCGGCCGCTTCTGTTGCAGGGTGTCTGAGGGGAAGAGGATCGTCATGGCAAAGGGAAAGACGATTATCATGGCAAAGGGCAATAAAGCCGCTCACCTCACAGCAACCAGGAAACAGATAGAGGAGAGCCAGAGAGGGAAGGGGCACGGGCCTGATATGATCCCCACGGTCACAGCTGCACGAGGCGCTTCCTTCAGCTAGGCCCCACCTCCTGACTTTCCATCACTCCCACTAATGCCGTCGAATCATGGTCTCATCAAGGGTTAATCAGCCAATGACGTCAGAGGCCTCATAATCTAATCGCCCCCTGAAAGACCCATTTCTGAACACATGAGCCATGCGAAGGACATTTTAGCTATAAACCATCACATTTTACCCCAAGCCCTCAAAAGGTTTACATCCATCGCATCATGGAAGACGCATTCAGTCTTGCTCCAAGCGTCGCCAACGTCTACTAGTTCAAGGGACCGTGTGGAAATCAGCCCCGCCTGACTACGGCTGACCGATGTGGCCTCTGGATTCCTCAGAGCTGAGCACAGTGAAATGGACACTTGGGAAATGACTTCCTGGACGGACCTGTGTGAAGTGAACCTGGAGACCCCTCTCAAGTTAGTCTTTTAAATGATTTAAAGAACAAAACTGATTTCTGTCCTTGTTTCATTGCTGCAATTAACTCAACTACACATATACGATAATTGCCTTACTACGTGCTTATTATTAAGTACCTTCACAACTAGTTGATTTTAGATCAGCTAAGAATGGTAAAATTTAAAAAACTGCATTTTTACATCTCCAGTGCACTTTCTTCTTTTGTATAGAACTCTTTGAAACCGTTTTCCTTCCAAGTGAGGGACTTAGTACTTTATTACCTGCTGCCCAGAGAATGCTCTCCGTTTGTGTTTCAATTTTTATTTTTCCTTCACGTTTGGATTATAATTTCACTTTACATAGAATTCAAGGTTTAAGTCTACTCTTTTATTGTCTGCATAGTATATCTTTATATATCTCTTCCATTCCTTATTTATGTTGCTCAACAGTAAGTTTTTTTTTATGTCTTTTCTCTTTGGCTTCTGTTTAATGCAGCTGAACTGTGATCTCCTTACTTGCATATTTTGGTATATTTATCCCTATTGGACAGTCTCCGAGCATCCTAGATCTTGAAAAAATCTTGGTTATTGTTATTTCAAAAACTTCTACTTCATTCGATTTTTCTCCTCTCATAATCCAGTTATGCATATTTTGCATCTTCTAAATACCTTAAAAATTCTTGGATGCTCCTTTCTGGTCCTTCCTCCCCTTTTTTCATTTAAGTTGGGAAACTTTCTGTAGACCTTTATTTAAGCCGATGAGACTACCCAGAGAATTCAATCAACTGATGAGAATATCTAGAAAATTCTTCCTGCCACAGTTTTTTTTTTTTTTTTTTTTTTTTTTTTTTTTTTTTTTTTTTTTTTTTTTTTTTTTTTTTTTTTTTTTTTTTTTTTTTTTTTTTTTTTTTTTTTTTTTTTTTTTTTTTTTTTTTTTTTTTTGGTGCTGAGGATCAAACTTGGGTCCTTGTGTTTGCAAGGTAAGCACTTTAACCACTAAATCCCCAGCCCCACAGTTTATTTCTAACGTTTGTTTTTCTAACGTTTTTCCTAATGTTTGTTGTTCCCAGGGTTTCCATTCTTCTTTTAATGTTACCAATCTATCGAATGTTTTTGTTTTACTTTTTCAGTACTACCTTTAATATATTACTTATTTGTGTTTCCTTGCATGATGGTTGTAAAGTGTATGTTATATTTCAGTCTGCTCTGAAGTTTTTCGCATCTCTTCATATCATGTTTTATCATTTTAGTATGGCTCATGTTTGTGGAAAGCATTTCGTGATGTATTGGCTATGACAAACCGAAGTGTCTTAATGAAAGCTTTTATGTTTGTCTGGCTAAGAGCTTGGCTATGTCTAAGGTTGGGCTGATTCTGGATACTCAAACTACGAATTGTTCTTGTGCTCCTAGTTTTGTCTGTCTTTCCTAGGTCTTATTCTTAGCGTTTGTGTCTGAATTCACTATTTCTACATTAGTTTCTAGGAATTTTATGAGAGTAAAGGAAGCACTCTTTAGTCTGGTGAGAAAATCTCAGCATTTCTGTGAGTTTATTTCTCTGTAATGCGACTTCCACAAGTGTTTCTTTTTCTGCTTAGCTAAAACAGAAAGTCTAGAGGACCCTACAGTAGAGGACATGGCCCCCCAAAGTGTAATTCGCTCTGTTTAACTGTATTCCCTGGAGAGTATTTCAGAACTATTTTGGAACTTTTTCTCTTCTCTTCTTCCTATCAGAATCATTTGGTATTTCCCTGATTTTCCCTGTGGGTTTCTGGAGAGAAATCCATTAAAAAGTTTCCCCACTCACAAACTGAAACCTTCATTAGTTTATAATGCTCAACTTAGTTGAAAATAAACTTTTAGCAATGTCTTGTAGTTACTTTATTAAATTGTCTCTGCCATGTTATGGGTCCACTGGGTTCTTCTGGTTAAGTAGCTCTCAAGTTTGACTCTCCTTATGGAATTTTATCTCTAGATTTCAGAGTAGCCATTTGCCCTGCAACTTTAGTTTCTGTTAGGTCCAAAAACCCCTTCAGTTTTCATTTTGTATAACTATTTTTTATAGGAATGGCAATGATGACTTCAGGGCTCTTTAGATATTGTAGCTGAAAGGAAAAGCTCATGAAGACTAAGTCCCCACTTTACTCTTGGAATTTCTCATGGCACTGTGTATATAATTTTTATTCATCCTATGGCATTTATTTTTCTGCAGTCTGTTTTTGGTTATTAGACTAAATCTCTTGTAAGTCCTGTCTATATCCACTTTTTGACACTTGAAATATTCCATGCTACCCTTCTCGCTCTTGAAAAGTGAGAGTCTACTCAGATTCTATTTGGCAGGCTTCCATTTCAGCTTCGACCATTCATATCGCTGCTGTTTTCCATCAGTGTGTTGGTGTCCTTCTGCTGTTTCCATCATTCTACCTTTACTAGTCCCATTTAGAGGGGCTAATAAGCTTACAGTTTCTGTTATTGTGCCTGGCATATACCAATATGGTTGATACTCAAAAAAAAGTAAAATATATAATCACCATTCAACAGTAACTGTTCATAAAAGTTTATTAATTTTTTTTTTTTTTTTTTTTTTTTTTTTTTTTTTTTTTTTTTTTTTTTTTTTTTTTTTTTTGCTACTGGGGATCGAACTCAGGGCCTTGTGCTTGCTAGGCAAGTGCTCTAACCACTGAGCTAAATACCCAGCCCAATTTATTTAAATATGAATATCTTCCAAAATTTAATGAGAATGCTGATGACCTGGATAGATACATTTTTACTTAAAAAGTCTATTAATTTTTCTGAGGCCAGAATGTTCTCATTGTGCCTTTGAACTATAAACCGGAATAAAGAACAAGAAACATCTTATTCAATTCTTTCAATTCTTAATGCAATCGTTTTAGACACAGTAAAGTGAACCCCAAAGAAGCAAAGTACACAGCACAGATTGCAAAATCCACCTGTTTACCTACCCATGCTCTTTCATTATATCACTCAGTCTCTGACGCTTCCGAATAATTTGTTAGTTGTAGACAGATAAATGGAAGATATGGACTGCTACAATTCTCAGCCAGGGCACAACCAACCAATAATGTTACCAACAATAACCTCCACAGACATATTTATTACAATGATTCCCTGTTTTGTTGTGCATCAGCAACTCCATCTGGCAGGAAAGGATCGACCAGGTGTTCTGGGGAAAAATTGGCACACACATGCTTTGAATATCGTGGTACTAGCGGGAGGAAGAGACTTTAAAAATGAAAGGAAATTAAATTATTCTTTTTATATATGAGGTTACAAGACATTCTTAGGTGGTAACAATTATAGAACATCTTTTCGCTTTGTTTGTAGATGCTTTTTGGCTTGGCTTAGGTAATCAGAATGATTTCTAAATGCTCATAGAAAACTATAATGTGTACTCATTATAGTAGTGAATAAACAATAATTTAGGTAAATGTCCTTGGAAATTTATGGTAAAATAGAAAAAGGTAGGACTCATCAAAATCATTTATTGCTTTAAAGAAAATAATAATAGAACTTCTCTCTTGATTAGTCTTGATTAGTTGGTACTTGAGTTTTTCAATCAGATGCTGAGAACGTAGTTCACAAATGATCTTTCCCTTACTAAATTAAATTTTTTGGTCTGCACTTGTTAATCCTTTCCCCAAAGTGAGCAATTTCCTGTATATTTTAGCTTATCAAAGAAAGGAGTGCATTAAGAGAGCAGATCTGATTCTAATACTGCAGAACTTTGATTGAATAACAAATGTAATACAGGCCCACTGAGGCTTCCAACAGTCCCTAAGATGCTTTCATTGAGCAAAGAAATATTTCTGCATGTAGAATCTGTGCACGTGAATGAGAAAGCTTCTCTGTCACTACCAGCACTATGCAATGCCATAGACTGTCATCACGTCAGAATTAGCACCATGACGAAAGGCTTTTGAGTAATCTTGAATGTATGCTGTATTATAAAACACTCAACTATACATTTACACGACCTTTTAAATCTGCAGATGTTTAATTTTCTATAATTAGTTTAATATTTCTAGCATTTTATAGTCACATTTTAAACATTTCACCATTATCTTTTACACTTTATTTAATTGGCTTTACCTTAACACATTATTCGCTGACTGCAGGAAAACAGAAGTGAAACAGAAAAATAGAAATTGGTGATTCCATTTAGAAATAACATTTAGGCTGGGATTTAGCTCAGGGGTTAAAATGCTTGCCTGGCAAGCACAAGGGCCCAAATTCAATCCCCAGCACCAAAAACCAAAACCAAAACCAAAAACAAAAACAAAACAACATTTAAATATATAACTGTCTTTTATATATGAGCATATAAATGTTTTTCATATGTTTATAAACACAGATTTGTGTGGGCTTTATTATACTGCTGCTTTCTAAATTTTCTTCAACAAATCATTTGCTGTATTTTTTCACTTTTTGTAGAAATATTTTACAAAAGAATTATTTTTTAAATAAGCAAAACATATAGATTGATTTTTAACATGGCTCAAAATGAGTTACATGTGTTCAAAAATTAAAAAAAAAAAAAAAGAAAAGCAAGCGTTACCTTGATATACACACCAGAGAAGGACCCAACTGAAAAAACAAACTACAGTCCAATCTGTTTAATGAACATAGATGCAAAAATCCTCAATAAGGTACTCTAAAATAGAATGCAGCAAATCATCAAAAAGATTATATACTGTGTCCAAGTAGAATTCATCCCATGAATGCAGGGATGGTGTACCATATGCAAATCAATAAATGTAATACACCACATTAATAGAACCAAGGACAAAAACCACTTGATCATCTCCATAGCCCCAGAAAAAGCATTTGACAAAGTTCAATACCCTTTCATGATAAAAACCCTAAAGAAAACTGGAATAGAATGTACTTATCTCAATCTGATAAAAGCCATCTATGACAAACCAACAGCTGACATCACAAAATGGACAAAAACTGAAAGCTTTCATTGTAAAATTAAGAACAAGACAAGGATGTCTACTATCACCAGTCCTATTCAATATAGTTCTGGAAACACTAGCCAGAGCAATTATAGATAGGAGAAATAAATAAAAGAAAGAAAGATAGGAAATGAGGACGTTACATTATCATTTCCTAATGACAAGATACTCTACATAGAAGACCCCCAAAACTCCATCAAAAGACTTCTGGAACTCATCACCAAATTCAGTAGCAGAGCAGGATACAAAGTCAACACTCAAAAATCAATAGCATTTCTGTACACAAAAAACTCACTGAGAGAGAAAATTAGGGCAACAACATTTTTTATAATAGCATCAAGAAAAATGGGAGGCTAGTGATTTAGCTCAGTGAGAGAGTGTTTGACTAAAGCACAAGGCCCTGAGTTCAATCCCCAGCACCAAAACAAGAAAAAAAAAAAAAAGAAGAAAGAAAAATGAAATACTTAGCAATCAATCTGACAAAGGAAGAAGAAGACCTTTCCACTGAGAACTACAGTACTCTGAAAATGGTGATCTAAGAGAATATCAGAAAATGGAAAGGTATCCTCTGTTCTTGGATAGGAAGAACCAATGCAGTGAAAATGGCCATACTTCCAGAATTGTTACACAGATTCAATAAAATCTCAATCAAAATTTAAATAGCATAACTCACAGAACTAGAGAAAACAATCCTAAAATTCATATGGAACCAGAAGAGAACTAGACTAGCAAAAGCAATTCTGGGAAACAAGAAGGGGTCACAATCCATGATTTGAAGTTATACTACAAAGCTACAGTGATAAAAACAGTATGTTACCACCCCCCAAAAAAGATAGTAGATTCAAGGACTAATGGAACAGAATAGAAAATGCAGAAACAATCCAAAGCACACTTAGAGGCCAAACACATTCATTGGAAGCAAGTTAATCTCTTTAAGAAATGGTACTGGGAAAACTAGCTTTCCAGATCCTGAGGATTAAACCTAGACCAGTATCTCTCACCATGCACCAAACTAAAATTGAAATGGATCAAAGATCTAAATACTAAAAAAAAAAAAAAAAAAAAAAAAAAAAAAAAAAAAAAAAAAAAAAAAAAAAAAAAAAAAAAAAAAAAAAAAAAAAAAAAAAAAAAAAAAAAAAAAAAATCAATCTGCTGGAAGATAGAATAGGTAAAAAATTCTCATAGAGATAGGTGTGGGCAAAGCCTTTATAAATAAAACCCCAATCACACGGGAAATATCACAAAGAATAAACAACTGGGATTACATCAAATTAAAAAGCCTTTGTGCAGCAAAGAGACAACCAACAGAGTGAAAGGACAACCCATAGAATAAGAAAAGTTTTTTTACCAGCTACTCCTCAGACAATGAACTAATATCTAGAATACATAAAAAACTGAAAAAAAAATTAAATCCCCAAATTTAAAGACTCCATCCTAAACTGGGCATCTGAAATGAATAGGTACTTCACAAATGAAGATATGCAAACAGCAAAGAAATATACGGAAAAATGTTCAACATCTCTGGTCACTTGAGAAATGCAAATTAAAACAACACTGAGATTCCATCTTATGTCAGAAAGAATGGCTGCCACCAAGAAATAGATCAATAACAAATGCTGGCGAGGCTGTGGGAAGAAAAAGAACCTTTCTCCATTGATGGTGGGAGTATAAATTGATACAACCACTATGGAAATTTGTATGGAGAGTCCTCAAAAACTAAAGCTAGAGGTTCCATTTGATCAAGCTATTCTCCTTCCAGGTATCTTTCGGAAAGAGTTACAAGCATCATACCACAGTAATAAATGCACATTTATGTTTATAAAAATTAACAGTCCCTTGAATAAAGGATGTCAAGATCTTAGCATGCATTCTTCATAAGCATTTTCCCTATTGACCTGCTAATATTGTTGCTTATAATATTTTTACTTTGGTGGTGCCGGGGATCGAACTCAGGCCCTTGTGCTTGCAAGGCAAGCACTCTAATCACTGAGCTAAATCCCCAGCCCCTAATATTTTTACTTTGTTAGCAATCATAGTGTTATATTATCCAGTTACATTCCCCACAGGGTTTTCCCTGGCTCTATATTAAGTGAATTTAATGGTCGTTATCAATAAATCCCCCAAGGCTCCTTCATCCTCATGTTTTTTATGTTATCTTTTAGGTGGATAAATTTAATTACCAAGGATTTTTCTTGAGAAGTAGTCATTATATGTATATTCCTAAAGTCTTTTATGACACAGTGTGTCAATTCTAATTCTTTTTGACTATTGAGATGGGTATTATATTCTCGGATCATGCTATCTTTCTTTAATGATTTAATAGTCACTGCTTTACTCATTTTTCTGCAGAAGAATATTTCTATAAAGAAATGTAAGTCTATCTGCTTTTTCTTTCAGATGTGACTTTTTTTTTTATAGCTTCAGTAGCCTATTAGTTCAGGAAGAAGAAAAGAGAAACATTAAAAGAAATATAGGTATTGACTGAAAAAATAAGCTATACCTAGCTCCTTTTGATGATAATTTTTAAAATGTTTCTGAATTAATAACTAGTTCCTACTAATAATTATGCTATTTAAAACATATATATACTAACTTTAGTATTATCCTAGACAAGAAGAAGTCATTCTAAAAGCATAATTTCTTTGTAGTGTTTTCTTCTATCAGCTACTCTGACATGAAAGACCGGAGAAATTAGGTATGTCGTACAGACACAAGTAATTCCAATCTATATTTTATAAGTGAGCTACTGGAGAGTGAGACGTTATTGCCACAATTATTTTTGCACAATTAAAGATAAACTATGGATGCTTAGAAAGTGTGAATTGTGAAAAACCACTTTCCAAACATAGAGATATGAAATAAATATTTATGAAATAGCATTTGTGATTAATGAGTCTCAAAATTGACTTTCACCATGTGCACATTAAAAGCTTTAATAGAAACAATTTGAAAAACAAAGATCTGGAAACTAAAGTACGATAAGTAAATTATTTGAAAGCTATTTGTTTCTTTTTTTTGTTTTGTTTTTTTTTTAGAAAGCTAAAATAGTAATTCACTTAAAATATTATGAGTGATGGTGTTTGTTTTCCTAATTATAAAACAAATGCATGCACGTTGACTAGAAAGATATCCAAAACTGAAAATTTAACAAATACAGGAATTCTAACCATTCAACAAAAAGAACTATAAATAATATGCTTATTCCTTTTTATTTCCTATTGGTAGTGTCACTGTTCAGTTAGTTTATTTAAATATGAATTGTGAAATATTTCAGCATACGACATTTTAAAATAATACTTTTATATCTCAATTACTACATGAAGTTGAAGAAATAAAATTGTGCAGAAATGATTTAAGCACCTCTACTTTTTCTCTCAAATCACCTTCTTTCTCATACATATTTAAACATTAGACAGAATTTGTCATTTATTTTTCCTATACATGATTTTTGTACTTTTATTGCATAGCATCGTGTGATTTTGTTGTATGTATTCTTTTGTCATTTATTTCTTATGCTTAATGTTACAGCTAAGATTTTGCCAAAGTTGATATGTCAATATAAGCATTAATGTATTGTATGACACTGTGTTATATAAATACACTACCATTTTTCCATGCTACTTTGAATTTTAATCTCATTTTGTTTAAAATAACTTATTGATAATGTTATCAGAAATCCTTTAAAAATAGCATAATCATTATTTAACATTGAATAATATGGACATAACATAATAGATCTAATGAGTCTTGTTTGTAACATTTATATTCAAGTTAAATCATTCTTTCCATTTCCCTACATAATCTAGAGTATTGTCCAATCCATATAGATGCTTAATGAAAACATTATGAACAGTAATGACTTCCCAGTTTTTCATTGTTATAATGATACTAATAGAATTAAATGTGAATATCTGACATTTAATGTTTTATTCTGTATCAGATATAAAATTGTTATAGGAAGGAGGACATACAATTAGGCCACTTTTTTGCCTATTTGAATATTCTAGATGTAGGAACTGGGTGTTAGATGATGTTGTTAATGCCCTTGTGAATGCCAAGAACCGTGAGGAGAAATCGTCCACTTACTGCTAGCCCACTATGCCTTTAAATCAGAGCAGAGATTAGCAACTCTTGGCTCGAAAGTATAGCCTTTGATCAATTTTACAGATCAAGATGTGATATATGTATTATATAAATTTCTCAAGGTGAAGAATATAATTATCATACACCACAAACATGAACTAATAGAAATCGTTACAGTAATTCATCTCAAAAAAATTGTCACTCTGCCCTTCCAAAGATCAGGCATAATATTTGCCTTCAGGTTGAAAAAGTTGAAAGTTCTTTTTCACTTTTACATTTGTTCAGATCTTTCTATTTCAACAGGGAAAAACAAGTACCAAACTATGTGGGGTTAAAAAAAATTAAATAATGTTGAAAATCTAATTGAAAAGAACACTTTGTTCCCTGGTGGGCTTACTGGACACTTTTATTTGCACTTAGAGTTGCAGGAAGGGACTGCTACAAGTAAAATAATTTTATTTGTCCTGAATTACTTCTTACAGGAAAAAAAAAATGCCACTTCTAAAGGAAAGGGTTAAGATCCATTATAGTCAAGTCGAGTTCCATGTTTTAGGGGTAAAAAAGAGAAATTTTCACAAAAAAATTCAAACAAAAATTAAGCATTGAGAATTTGCTTGAACCAGCCTGCACCTGGACCCCCAAATCCTAACATTTTATTTCTTACAAAAAGTGACAGATGACTGAGTATAAATTTTCTAATTGAAGTGAGAGGACCCTAATACACAACAGTCTTGCTACTGTCTGTGGTCAGTGTACTGTTAGCCGTTGTGACTCACTTTGTTAACACTTACCTCATTCTCTTTTAGGGAATGATCACTTTATGGGCCGTCTTCCCCAATTTTCGTAACCTAAAAGGAATAAATTGGACATATTCTGGTACACATCACAATTCTCTATAGCACACATACTTTAAGAAATTCCAATGACTCCCACTCCCTGGTGATCGCACCTTATATAATCTCCACTAGGATGCGATGTGCTTCTAATCAAGAGGGTATGATAAAGGTGACAGGATTTTGTAGATCTAAATCAATCTCGAATAAATTGATTTTGAGTAAAACAAAGGGAAATTATTCGAGGTGGATGAGGTTTAACCAGGTGAAAAACTTGAATAAGAAAGAATGGGCCATTCTTAAAGTAAGACAGTGCTCTTTTTCTGTGGCAAGTTTTTTGAAGACCGCAACTCTTTTGTGAGAGGACTTAGGTTGAGAGCCGCGCCAAGGAGGCCTCCTGGTGATGAGGGCAGTCCTGGCTACCAAGCACGAAGAGAACTAAAAAACGTGGCAGACATGAGGCAGACAGAGCATGAAGACCTCGGAAACAGATTCTTCTCTAGTGCAGTCTCTCATGAAATCACAGCAACAGCCGACACGGGCGAGTTTCATGAGACCTTAAGGGACAGAACCCAGCTCGATTGTAACCAGACTTTCACTCTGTTGAAATTATAAGATGATACATGTGCTGTTTTAAGATGCTGAAACAGTGCAGTTATATGATGATTAGTATAGGAAAAAAAAACTGATACAATTGTTCCTTGGTATCTGAGAGAGATTGGTTCCAATGTCCTCCAATGCACACCAAATCCACAGGCGCCGATGTTCTTTACATAAAATAGTAGTCATAAGTCATGCATACAGAGCTTCCTGTACACTTTAAACTATCTCTACATCACTTTTAAGCCTAACACAATGTAAATACAATGTAAATAGTTGTTGTATTGTTTAGGGAATGATGACAAAAATGTAACTACACATTCAATACCAATAATATTTCTAAAATATTTTCAGTTTCCAGGTGGTTGAATCTTCAGATGCAGAGCTTATAGAGGGCTGATTTTATACTATCAGTCTGTTGTCTGCAGTATTTATCTACGTAGTCAAATACTTGTTTTCACTCAACATATTTTTGGACTTTTATGCCTGGTCTTCTTAAGAGTTTATTTCAAAGTCACATAAGTCACTAAATAGCAGAGGCCAAAGAAGAGCCCAGTCCTTTTTGTTCCCGGATCAATGATCGTTTCCTTATAATAAGCAGCTAATTAAAACTAAGAACTCATTAAAATTTCAAATGTGTGATTTTCACAAGTATTTGAGTTAAGTCAGGTTTGAATTATTATATCTATGCCCATGCCAAATTTGAATATAGACTGATAATTATGGAGTGCTATCCTAGGAAAAGGAGATTAAGTAAACAAGCCTTTTTGTAGGTGGTAATCAATTTCTACAGATGCTCAATTTTTGCTCTGCTTAAGGTCAAAGATAAGTAGGAACTGTAGTAAATGTACCATCTTAAGTAACAAACATGCAATGATCTCCATTCACAAAATTAATATCCAGGAGTTCTGGCTTATATTGTTTCCAAATATCATCATTTAAACGTCCATATAAATTTTCTATGTCATTTTTGTGGGCTGAGATTTGGCTATTTCAAGTTTTGATGGAAGCTTGGATAAGTTATTTTTTCCAGTCAAAATTTTTATATTACTTTAATCTAGAAAATAATTTGAACTATATTAATGGAGCTGCAATAAAATTAATTGAAAATTTTATGGACAATAAAAGCATATATGGAAATTTAAAACTAGATTTGGTTTTAATATAATAGCTTCTTCCAAAATCCATAATGCTATAATAAAATGCTATAAAATGAATGATTTGGATTCAATTTCCTATTTGATAGGAAGTAATAATCGTGTGGAGTTGAATAAGAAGTACATTATAGATTTCTCTTGCTTTAATTGCACTGTGAACTACATTTTAGACTGAAGTGAACCAAAGGTCAGACTCATAGAATAATTACATCTTACCAGTAGTAGCAGCAAAAATATTAACCAAGATTTACTACTGTTTTATGAGTTTTATTTAATGTCAATGATGGCATTAGAGAAACAATGATACTAATTGAATTACTTACTTTTGCCATATTTGAAATTTTGGAATAGATTGGATTATTTCTGGGAGGTATTTTTCTTTTTTTGGCTGAGGATAGGAAAATCTGTTTTATTAATTAATAAGTCTGTCCATATGTTCTGTTATTAATGACATCTGTAGCTGAACTATTTTAATACTGGATAAATCTTTATAATGACATCTGAAAAACAAAGAAAATGCATCCCTTACATTTTGTTTTCCCTATCATGTAGATTGTATTGTCATTTAATATCAGCATTGCTATTTAATCATTCAATTAGTCAGAAGGTCAGCAAATCAATTGGGAAAATAATGGTATTTTTGACCACAATGTCATTGAGGCTGTCCAAATAAAGTCACAGCCAGCAAAAGCTAAAGTTCAGTTGTCAGTCAGTAGATTTTATTTTCATTTTTTAATGTCTGACTGATGAAATGTGTAAGTCAGATAAGTGTGGCATGCAATTTTATATCATTACCATTTTCTAATGGATGCTCTGGGATGAAATATTCCTATATTTTTAGGATAATATCTTGTATTTTAAAAAGTTTATTTTGACATAGGGAGACAAAATTTGGTGAAATCCTATCACTAAAAACAGCAGACAAGCCCAGGGAGTTTATAGAAGAAAGATAAATCTCCCATGTAAGAAATAATTTTATGTGTTTATGTAATTTTCTATTTTTGCCCGTCTCATAAGTTTTTGAGGTCAGCAATACATTTTATTCCTGTTTTTTCTGCTGTTCGATTTTTTTTAGTTCATGCTCCTACATAATGATCACATTACTCTTGGAGAGTTGGTGCATGTAAATAACACATCTTGGTTCTATTTTCATCCCTTTTTGGTCCACTCCCTCTCCTCTCCATCTGTTTGTCCTCTTCCCTTTTGTAAAAGATCTGTCCCCCTACTTCCTATTTTCTCTTTTCTTTTGCTCTTTGTATATTTTTTCCTAGTGATTACAGTAATAATTGATTTAAACATTTTGATTAGACTTGAACTGGTTTCTTAGTCAAATGCTTTAGAAAATGAGCCAAGTTTTCATTAGGACTGCAAAATAAACAAACCTACCAACATCTTTGCAAAATTAAAAATAAGACAAGACACAGAGCCAATATTCTCTTCTTTGTATTACTTAACATTTTTGTGTGCTCATGACTTCTAAATATTTGCAAAAAAAAATTTTCTTGAACTTAATAAGTCCTTCTCTATGGGACATAACAATTTGTATTCATTCTGAAGTCCCAATTTCCATTTTTCTGAATCCTAAAAGATTCTGGATCCTAAACAGAGCCTTAATTATTGTGTATTTCTCCAGTCAATGAGCTCTGTGTGCACCCGCCTTGGAAATGGCATATTTTCTAGACTCCAATGAGTAAGCTTCAATGGAAGAATAAAGTTAACTGCAATGTAGTATGTTAAATACATATCCATTAACTCTTAAATTAACTACCAACATAAGAGGTAAAACTGTGATCTATGATCGATGTCCTGTGTTCTAAAATGACACGACTAAACCTTACCTGTCCAAGTATTTTACAAAATTAAATGAGACGTGAGTCATGACAATACATGGAATTTCAGGTGCAATAATGTATGTGCAACTTACTAAAATTTTATTGTCATTATGATAATAAGCAATGAAGGCAATATCCAAATGATGGATTACAAGTCAATTACAGAACTAACAATTATGTGATTATAATGTTAACAGGTCAATTAACAATGACACTTGAATATATGTGTGGATTTTTCTATATTGCGCTTAAATTTAAAAATCATGAAAACAGGACCTTGCCAGGAATCCTCACACCACAGATCAAAAAAAAAAAATCATAAAACAAAACAAAACAAAAAGTTAAAAATCATGATGAGAGAAAATTCCTCAAATTTTCAAATTCTCTTCAGATATGGTGAAGATTTCTACTGCTGCGTAAAACTTCTGCTGGTGGCCTTCAAGTCTCAGCTATCTTATTCCTGCCCAGGATCGCAAGCACACACTCAGTGCTGCACACAAAATTCTCTTCTGTATACACAAGTGATGCCTCTCTAGACTCTAACAGACGGGCATGTGCAAACAATTGCTAACATTCCTTAGTGTTAGCGGTATTGATTTTAATGGCATGACTGTTGGTTTTTGCTTCTTTGGAAATCAATGGATTGTGACATATAGATGGTATCACTTTGAATTCAGTAGACATGAATATATTTTTTATAATAAGATAAATTCTTACTTCTGAAATGATGAAGAAAAGAAATCTTTTGATGTTGCTAAGGAAAAACCATTTAATTATACTTGTCAAAGCACAGTAAGACAGACTTTACTGAGAACCATCTTAACAGACATAGGAAAGACTGCACAACAGAATTCCACAGTGCAGGGGAGAGATGGGAGTCAGCTCTGAACGCAGAGTGAGAAAATTGGAGTGTGTATCTAGGAGAAGGGTGGGGCCACAGGATGAAAAAATACTGTGGGTGAGAGGAGTAAGCATAACCTGACTGAAAAAGTTTCTAGGTCTTGAAGAACAGGAACAATTTGACGGTGGTGATCAGATACCAAATATGGCGGTGTTGGGAGTGGTAGTCCTTGGTGAGCTGATGTAGAGGGTTTCCTAAAGCTGGATTTTAAAAGGAAGTGCACAGACGGGCCCATGATAAGGTACAGGAGCTAAAGTTTGTTAAGCAAAAAATGTTGGACCACAGATAACATGAGTAGGAACATGTTTAACATTCATCTTCACTGAAAGGGGTGATCGGGAAAGCCCTTGTTGGGAGAGGGGCCTTGTGGGCTCCTAAGTAACCCTGCTTTTCCTTGCCAATCATGTTACACTGAAGGACTGATTTGTCTCCTGAAACAGGGTAGATTTTTAAGTTATCTCTGTGACCAAGACGAGAAAGTATTTCAAAGCAACCACTGAGTCATGTCCTGGTATCTGCTCTTCCTTTGGGAGGGGGCTGGCTTGCTTCTTGTTTGCTTCATTGCTTGTACCTGCTACAAGGTTTGCTACTTTCTAAAAAGGAGGTCAGTCTTGCACCTTCATTGCTAGCAGCACAGCACTGTGTGTACGGCGCCCACGTAGGGCTATTGCATCCCTCTGGGACAAAGGAGCTACTGCATGCTCACAACTAGGAGGGTGTTCCCAAGGCTTTGAACAGCAAACTGCCTGGCTCTGAATCTTTCGTGTCATTGTCCACTTTCCGTGCAAAGTAGCCGTGCTGCTGTGGCGAGTCAGCCTGTTGCCTGCCTAGCTATTTCCTCTGCAGTCTTAGTCTGCCTTGCCACCCTCTGCGAGGTCGGGGTCGTTCCTGAAAACTTCTATTGTTTCCCTTCTGTGTAAAATTACACTGATTATGTTGTACTATCTTTTAAATATTTTTGCTCTTTAGTAAAATACATTTGCATCAAGTATGTCCCCTTATAAAACTAATTCTATAAAATATACACAACAAAAGTTGGCATATGAGCTCTATTATCACTGATTTGAATAATCATAGTAATGCTGTCAGACAAGCAATTGTTCTTTTGAAATAAAGTTCTAGAAATCATAGCACAAATGTGTAAGGTTTTTGTTCAGCCACCAATGAGCCCTGTGATTCATGAACACCTTGTAATTCAAACCACTCTGGATCTTAGTTTCCTTATGAAGTAGTTTACAGCTTAGTGGAACATATATACATTTTAATGAGCATCTACTATATTCAGGTGCTACATTATACACTGCAAGGTTTTTACAGTCTACAGTATTTTTTCAGAAACAATTTAGCAATTTTAGAAATTTACGAACATCTCTATTGTTTTTAAAACTACTATATGTTATTTCTTCTCCCACGAACAATATTGATCTCAGGTCACATATAGGCCCTATGCTAGAAATTTGGGATCCAATCTTCGTTCATATGGAATGATGCTCCATCTCCTGGAGTTTCCATCAAATGAAAAGAGACACCTCAAAGACCTAATACAAAGCAATATACTCCACAAAGCAATAGAATAACAAGGTGTGTTAGGATGTGTATTGGGGATAACCACATACTTGGGATTTTAATATATTAGATGTGCCTGTGTACCTGTACACTGTTTCCTTGGGATCACCTTCAATCCAGAAAAGATGTTTTTCTGCGGTATCACAATGCACTAGGCTATTACAACCAGTTGATATATAGTTGCTTTTCATGAACGGAAAAAAAAGAGTGTTCTTGTATTTTGGTCTTTTCTGTTTCCTTTCTCCTTATGGTATCTTCAGAGGGATATATGAGATA
Source organism: Hystrix cristata (assembly GCA_004026905.1). Classification (NCBI taxonomy): domain Eukaryota; kingdom Metazoa; phylum Chordata; class Mammalia; order Rodentia; family Hystricidae; genus Hystrix; species Hystrix cristata. The sequence continues at coordinate 57,458 of PVJO010008165.1, read as the reverse complement.
ATGACACTATTGCTAGCAAACAATCATCCATAAGTTCTCTTGTGTTTTCATATGTCTTTTTAATATGTTTGTTTTCCCAGGACTGGTGATCAAACCACTGAATCACCTCTCTACCAATGAATTACATCTCTAGCCCTTTTAATTCATTTTTAATTTTATTTTGAGAAGGACTCTTACTACATTGCCCAGGTGAGACACCAACTTAAAGTCTCCCATATCTTATAAGGAGAGACACTAGGTTTTCAAAGGTATTGTATAGTGAAAAACCTTGGATCATAGGCGATTAGATTTGCACTGGGTAAAACTCTATTCTTTGTTTCCAACCCAGAAATTTTAAGCCTTCTGCTAACTGCTCTGAAACTCTGGCAAGCTGACATGTTGCTTTGCAATTAGGTAAAATTCCAGACACTTCAAAATTCTTAACAGTCCTATCAGAACCCTTGGATATGGAGAGCACACCTTTGACCTTTGTACAAACTGTATTCTCAATTATGTGGATTACAGAAATACAAATGAGTAAAAAGGTTAAGAATTGCTGGCCCAGACATCTGAAATATAAATCACAATTATACATCTAGTTTTTTCCACCTGCAAGGACAAGTTATCTATGAATGATATGCAGTTCAAGATCCTTAAAATGTATCTCCCAATTAGATTTTTCATTTCTACGTTCACCTTTGTGTTTGCTTTTCCTTCTCAGATAAAAGGACACTCATGAAATCTGACCTCATTTGAAGACTGTGTGAATGCATGTGTTTATGTGTGTATGTGCTTCTGGTCAGAAGGGCAAATCTACATCCTCATATATTTTTCGACTAATGTTTTTCACTGATAATGTAAATATTCACAAATTCTTTGAGATTTGGTACTTCTTACCAAGCCATTAAGATTTCTTTTATCCGTTTAATGGCCCACTAGGGATAGAGCCCAATAGATTACAGAAGTCTCATGTGAACTTCCATCTGGAATAGCTTTGTTTTCCTTTTATCATGTACTGTATTTTGAAAAAAACACATAAAAAGAACTATTCAGGTAAAGAAATTCATGCAGTACAGCATCCTCCAAATTTAAAAACTCACTTTGAGTGAAGCAAATATGTTTATGAAGCATTATGTACTACTGATATTTTGAAACAAGTAACCACATCCATATGGATTTATTAAATTTTAAAAATCCTGATGAAATTCTGCAAATAACAGAACCACTCCTATTTAAAATGCTGTCACTCTAAATTATAACAGGCCTCTTTAGAAGCATCTAAACTGTAAGAAGGGGGGAAAATGTGTTCATTCTACACTTCTAAACACAGTATTCTTATTTTTGCATCTTACAATGTCATTGAATAGCAAGTATTTTGTTGGAGAACTAATCCTCAAAATTTAACAGTTCTATGGGGGCTGATCTATTAAGCAAAGAACACGTGAACTGTATGATTGCCTCACCAACCAATAAATTTGCTCTGCTTTTGAAAGTTTATTGTCATTTGCGGGGAATTTGAAAGTTATTCATAATTAAAATTCAATAATTTTTGATTTATAATGTGAGCAGCAGTTGCATTTGACTATCTTATAGCTATCTTTGTTTCAGCTTTATTATGAATACATTTCTCCAATATATTGTAATTTTGTTTGATAGTTTATCCCAAGAATATAGAAGTTCCATAGCAAAATTAGCTCCTAAATTTTGACATATTTATTAGCTTTCTGCTTATTTTGGAATGTTAGCAGCTTTTTTTTTTTGCCATCATAATTATTCAACCATGATTTTACTTTCATGCTAAAAATAGAGACACGCTATAGGATTTTAATCAACCATAAATGAGTTAAAATCTCATTATTCGCAAGGGCCCTAGACCATATTGTACTTTATTCCTTTTCAATCATTAACTGTTTTAAAGTGAATTAAAAATATTTTTCAAAAAATTTTCAAAGCATGACATTTGACTAAAATCATTAAGAATTTCTACTAATATTGACCACTATAAAGAAAAAAATCAATATATTTGAATAAAAAAGAAAGAATACATTAAAATTATTTAATAGTAAAAATACAAGATGTCAAACACTGTTTATATGATAAAGACAGACGGATAAAATCAATTATGCTTATCTATTAGCAACTATTAACTACTAAACAACCAACTAGCATTTGCAATAATTTTTTTTCAAATGTGTAGACAATGCTCATTCTATTTAAAAACTAAATCGATCTAATTTTTTTTTTTTAATCTTTCTCGTGGCAAGTCTTTCTGGAATACTGTGGTTATTTCTGATATTTCTAAACATATGTGTTTCAATCTCTAATTTTGAAAAATATGAAGGTTTCCTACTAAAGACTGAGCCAAGACTAGAATCTAAAACTTTTACATGTATTCTAAATATTTTTGTATTATTTTAGGTACTATCATAGTAGCATGATAAGTTGTCACCTAGCCAGTGTCATAACCAAATCTCCCTCCTCTTTCCTTCTCTCTCTCTCTCCTTTGGTGTGTTTAGTACTATGGATTAAACCTAGGCCTTGCTCATGCTAGGCAAGGTCTCTATCACTAAACTACATCTACAACCATTTTTATTTTTATTTTTTAAAATTTTGAGACAAGTTCTCCCTAAGTTTCCCATGTTGGCCTCAACCTCTGCAGTACTTGGGATTAAATGTGGGCATAACCAGGACCAGCTATCACAATGTCTTATTAGTCTAATTGCTTCTAGTGACGAGAATTGTGGTAAGACCAAAGAATTCCACAATAGTAAGAATATTCCTTTCCTTTTTTGGTTATAAAAGGTGTCTTGGTTCCGGAGCAGTGATGTATGAATACCATGATGTCAAATAAGGTTTTGTTTTTTTTTGTTTGTTTGTTTGTTTAAATCCTAGGTCGATGCTTGTGAGTTCCTTATGGTAAGTAACTTTATTGCTAGTATTGAGAACACTTTATGAATGACTGCTTCCTCAGAGATGTCTTCCAGGTGTAGCTGGTTTTGGGTTTTGAGTCTGTTGCAAGCTCCTACTTCTTCATTTTATTGGGGCTTAGAAGTTACTGTCTGTTTGGCTAGGCCCTGGTTCTTTGGCCCTGACCTATAGTGTTATGACCCTCGGGCTTTCTCAGTCTTGGTATACATGGAAGAGCAACAGATTAGAACAATTCTGTCACCTTGGCTAAAGTATTACAATCAGTAATAACAATAATATCAAATACAGCCTAGAAAATGACAAACTGTGGTAACTATTAATTTGCCACCTTTATCCATATGAACTAGATTCGTGGTTATATAATATTATCTAAATTAAACCAGAAATTTATATACAGTAAGCATGCCTGCAATATGGCAATTTTACCCTTTTGTTGAAGAAAATTCAAAAGGAATGAGAAGAAAAAAATAGAGAAATAGAAAAAATGGAAGAGATGAGAAGCAAGCCCGGAGCACAGGGGAAGATTATGCAAACTTTGAGAAACTAATAAAGATGAAAGAAGCGAAAGAGAGAAGAAATAAAAACAAGGACAGAACAAAACAATAACAACAAAAACTAGAAACAAACTTTTCATTCATATAAAAATAAGAAAAAAAGAAAGAGAAAAAAAAAAAAAACTAGCAACAGCAACAGAAAAAGAAAAAAAAAAGATCCACTTCCAGGTGTGTCTCTGCTGTCACTGTAGAAGGAGTGGGCAGGCCCAGGTCTGTATTGATTAAGCCCAGCAGAAGATTTATGGGGGGGTGGTGGGTAATCCCAGCTGGGTTCAACAGCCAGGCTCACCACCAATTCCACTGAAGTTCAGCCTGGTCTCTGGCTGTGAAGATGGAACCTGATTTGTTCAGTTGGAGACACACCATGTGTCACCTGTCATCCTGCACTTGGCTCCTTGACCTCCTGCTAACTTGAACTTGAACTCACCTCTGCCTTGCCCCAACTGGAGAGCCACTGGCAGCCACTTCTCTGAGTTCCGAGCTCAGCCCCTCTCCAAGATGCCGGCCAGACGATCACCCTCTCCTGGAGGGACATCTGAACCCAAATAACTCACCAGCCACCAGAGTCTGCTGTGTCTACTGCTCTGTTCCACTGTTGTCCATTTCCCTGGAGGCCTCAGGGGTTACCAGTAGTTACCATGTGTCTGCAGGATTGAGCCACCTCTCCTGTACGGCAAGCGGGGCTTGGGGAGAAAGCACCGGCCGCCACCTCCTTCAGGGCTCAGGTCTCTCTTTTTGCTTTCTTGTGGGCTTCACTTCTCACTTCTGATCCCTGCTGGGACCTGGGAACCCACTTCCTTCCTCCTTCTCTGCCTCATGTTGCTATATTCCAGCATCTGGACAACAAATCTTGGACAGGTTGTTTCTCTGCTCTTCACCGTTCCACCATCTTCCTGGAAGTCAAATAAACTATTGAACAAATCCAATTCTCAGCAAATAAAAACATCTATAACCTGAATCACTATTTTAATGAAGATAAATTATTATTTTGATGTTTCCCTACAGTTGATCAAAGGGGGTCAATATAGTACAATGCCATTAGATCAATATCCAGCTAGTACTCTTGAGAAATAGTAACCTGTCAAGAGTTTGGCATTGGCCACTGGAGATTGGTCTCTTAGCTAAACACACTTTACTTCAGGGAAGTACTTGTTGATCTCATACATAACATTCAATGCTTTCAAAATTTCATGGTATTTATCTCCCCACTGCTTGCCACATATTTCTGAGAAATACATCTGAAGCATATTTATTATACTTTTCCCACTGGATCCAATTTCCGTAATGCTATCAATATTGCAAGACAATATGTTTTGAGGGATAGTGAAACAATTTTTGCTGTGTACTGTCATGTGAGATGGAAAGAGGAGATACATTCCTGAAGTAACACAGTGAAGAAGTTCTGCCTTCACATAGCGTGGAAACAAACTTTCTGGTGGTCCTTCCTAATTAATATACAGAGGTGATAATTGCCAGATGATGAGCTTTATACCAGCTACTGAGCTGCCTTTTTCCTTCTCAGGTACACAGACCACCTCTGAATCGACAGCTGCAACTGAAGGTAATTTCTAACTAAGTTTACAAAAGTTTCTTTTCATTCTACGGGATTTCATCCACCCAAGTGGCATTTTAAGTGAAGATATTTTTCTTGTATCTTTCAAGTCTTTTATGTGGCCAAATTTTTGGAACTGACATACAGATGATATATATTTTTTTCTCTCCTTATATATATATATTTCTCTCCTTTCTGGATACAACGGGTTGGCAGTCCTTTGCTTTTTTCTTGTTCTAAGACAGTCTTTACTCCATGGGCCAGGAAAGGAATGTGGATCTTCTGCCAGCTGTGGAGTATAGATGCTTCAACTATGCACTGAGACTCTGCAGAGATAATATCAAAGTGGCCCTGCAGCTTTACTATGCCCACTTAGAAATGGATTCAGGCTGACATTCATTTCCCAGCTGACCTCTGTAAGGACCCTACTTTGAGAAGTGGACTTCAGTGGCATTTTGGATTATGAAAAATTCATCTTGGAACCATTATAATGAGTAACACTTTTGAAAGTCTGATATTTCTTATTCTCCAAAGTAAATTACTTTACAAAACACGTACGAGTCCCTTTGGGGAAAGCTGGAAAGACTATCTCTATGATGTAACTATTTAAAATTTCCATTATTATTTCCAATATTTCTGGAAATTTCCTTCAAGGAAACCTACTTTATCCCTCATATCTGAAGCTCTAGAGATTATGTATTAGTTCTCAAATGGGAATTAAAGTAGAGAAACTATCGAATTGGTTGTTTCCTTTAGCGTCTACTCTACACTTGGTTATATTATTTACTTTTCTTTTGTAATATACATTATGAAAACATTAATTTACCATTGTTTCTACTAAGGTTTAATCAGAAGAGCAGAACCAGATGGATCCGTTTTGTGGGAAAACGCTAATGAAATCATGAAGCTTGATTAAGTAGTCTATGCCAGGCTGCTTCTGTGTCTAGTTTTGGAGTCATGTGCACAGGCAGACACACAGAAATTAAAAACAACTATAGGTTGAAACTGAAGAATTTTTTGACATTCATGTTTTTTCTTATTGCTTCTAAACTTTATGAAGAAGGCATCCTATAAAAAATAAAGTCCTTTGATGGATTTGAACACATATTTCCTATACCTATGAAGATTCAAAGATAAATGAAGATCCAGAGAGAAGGTAAAGCAAGCGGAGACTCAGTTGACAATTTTTGGCATGAGGTGAGTCAACATACTGTGAATGTGTGATCTATAAGACGTCTTCTTGCTGTCTTCCTCCTGCCCTAACTACAAACACGGAAAAAAAGCTAATTCTGGGGCATATAGTTCTGTTGAGTGGAGTTGCCACATAACAAAGTCATCAAAACATCTTTCTCACCTGGAATAATTAACAAATCAAGTCTCTATTGTTCAAGCCATTGTAATTGCTGCTGTTGGATTTCAGTGAACCATGTGTGCAGCACTCACTTTACAGCTGCCAATTAAATGTTGTCAGTGGATCTGTGCCACTTCGCAGTATCATCATCAATACTGAAATAAAGAAGATAATGCCTTCAATGATGGGCCTGCCAAAAATAGTATTTATAAATTATTCTTTTCTAAATATGGTGGTGTTCTTTTCACCATTGTAAATTTCTCAAGTTATGGTGGCGAATGGGCAATCATCTTGTACAATCTCAATTCACTGATGAGTGTGCTCTGGGCTCTTCTGGAAAACACAATTAGCCTGGATGAGTGAATGCAGATAGCTTATGTCCTGAAGCACTTTCATTTTTATTCTTGCAGCATTCAACAATTATGTTCTAATTTCTCAACTTTATTTTATATAGGGCTATACTAATTCCAGACTTCATTTATCCACCAAGTACACCATTGGACTTACCCATCACTGCTTCAACTATCACGCATATCAGTCATTTAACTTCATTTAATATTGTGATTTGTTTTCCCTTTAGGATAACACATGTACAGTTCTTCCACAAGGGCATGATCAGGTTTAGTTGACAAAAATTGGCAAAAATCTAGCAAATCTTTTGGTTTTCATTCTACTTCCCCTTGGGTCATGATTCGTCTTTCTCCTAAGGACATTCTTGGTTATGTAATCTGGTTCAGGAAGACATGAGAGATGGCACTGGTTAGTTTTAAAAACAATCAGCACCCATTTGAAAGGCATCTGCCGCTAAAGAAGTCATGTGAGTTTTAAAGGAAAAGGCTGTCAACACTCTTAGGGAAGATGTTTTCTTCCTAAAAAGAAAAATTTTAGCTTAAGTCTTGAGGAGCAGAAATAGTGATTTAAGTACTCATATTTACCAAAATCTATATAAATCCCCCAATTTGCATTTTTAATGTTGACGTTTTAAAATTCATATTCTCTATTTTACTGAAGAACACTAGATAGTTACTTTCTTTGCACTGTAAATCTTTTACTTACACAATCAAAATTGGGTCTGACTTTTCTTGGCTGCAAGAGAAAAGATGTTCTTCTGGGTAATTCATAGGAAAACACAGAACTATAAATTACCTTTAATATGAAATATCTCCATTTTGGCCCATGAATGCCTTTATTTTTACACACTTTCTTTCACACCAATTTTCAAAATGATTTTTAAACTGGAAAACGTGTTTAATTCATTATAGGGGAATATCTGAAATAAAAGTTGGCATATGATAATATTAGACAATACAGTGGGGTGGAGATGGGGATATCACACTGTCCAGACAGCTTCTACAGCTTCAGCAGCTTCTACAGCTTCTACAGCACACTGGGCAATGAAGACAAACGATTTGGAAGACAAAGGGCCACCTGGGGAGAGCCCCATCTAGAGAACTCCAGCTCTGTCCAAATTCATCCTGCATTTATTAGTCAAGCAAACGAAGGATAATACAGGTTACTTGAGGACAGAGTTCTCTTAATACATTGTGCTTCTTTGGGTTCATAATAAATCTTGAGAGAGGGAAATAAATCGGGAACACAAGCTTGCTCAAGGACAGAGCACATCTACAGACTTGGAGGAGGTGCTTGCTTGCAAGCACCCTCCCTCTTGGCTTCTGCTATGCAGAAAGTCAAGATGTCCTCAGATGAAGTCTTTTGCACCCACAACATCATACTTTAATACTTTTTCACTTGAGCTCAATAATTCCTATATTAAGTGTAGTAACTATCATTATACCATAAATATAAGTCTAGGTTTGATTTAAAAGATGTCCAGTGTTTGTTGTACATGCCTCACACATTCTTTTTTTAGAATACTACAAAACCTGAGGATTTGAAGGAGTATTACTATCTTGATTACATGTTACTGGCAAATGTGAGTTTGCAAATCCAGTGGTATCTCGCTTCAGGAACACTTTTGCTTGCAAGCGATTTGGTTCGCAAACAGAAGTGTTTGGCAAAATTTTGTTTTTGCTTGCCCACTCTGCATCGGGTGACAAATGCAACCCTACCCATCTTTCACACACAAACACAAACATGGTCATCTTTTCCAAAATCACAGAACAAATTAAGTTTGTGAACCAAGGCACCACTGTATAATCAAATTTATTAATTGGTTCACCTCAAGTGTGTCAAAGGGGGATTATATAAATGGAACTGAATTGCATGAATTCTTTAGGTCTGGGTATAGAATAGGAATAAGAAGAAGCCAAGGCAGTAGAAATATTGTCTTTCGAACCTTAAGGGAGTATCTTCCATGTTGTGAAGAGGAAAGTAAACAGCAGGGTGACTCTTAAAGCTGAGAAAGGCAGCCTTTAAACAACAGACAACAAGAAAGCTGGAATCTCAGTCCTATAATGTAACAACAGTCCTATAACAGATTGCATCGTTTTGGAAAAGAAATCGAAGCTTCAGAGAGAGCAGCCTTAGCCAACACCTGATTTCAGACCATGAGCAAATAACAGAACAACTCTGTACCAGTTTCCTGACCAACAAAAAATTGGGAGATGATAAATTTGTTTTTTTTCAAAACCAGTGCTATGTGATAATTTGGTACAGTGCAATAGAAAATTAATATAATTATTTGAGGTGTTAACTGTCCTATTAACAAAATTAGCTAAAAAATAACCTAAATGGAGTTACTTCTTTAGTTCATTCTAAAACTGTATTTCCCAATATTTTGTACTGCAATAATAATCACACTACTAACAATGTGCAACATTTTATTTAGTATAGAAGACTATCTTTACTTTCATTAAATCTTGATTCTTCTCATCCGTCTTACGTTCTCCTTGACTAGCTTTGAAGGTTTCGTTACTGCTTAAAGCATTTGGGTGCTTCTTGATTCGCTCTTCCTTGTCTCTTGTGGAAAACAGCTTCACTGGTCACTCCTCTTTGTTTTATGTGTTTCCTATCACATCTGGCTTCCCTCCTTCAGCATGGACATCCTTGGTGACAGTTTATTGTAGTAAACAGTATAAACAGTAAAATACATTAAATTATAAGTAACAGTGTATTATTTGGACACAAAAATAGACACAAAGTTTTTGACACTTCATCACAACAAAAACTTGCATGGTTATGGTATCAATGCTGGAGGTTAGGATTTAGATAATTACCGCCTTTCGCTTGGAAGTAACATCTTTATTATGCACCCTTCACTGATCAAAACAAACTGTTCAGCGTAACTGACTGTCAGACAACTGGGAATATAAACCTCTCCTGTGACCAGGGGAAGAAGGAACCAAATGTCGAAAAACACAAGGAGTATCTTTGACAATTTTCACTGTTATTAACAAATCAATATGTTATCAATACTATTTTCTTTATGATAATGAAAAGTAAAAATCAGACAATGTAATTTCAGTCTACTGTATAAGTTATTTTCTTTCCACCTGTTAGGATTATTTATTCTCAAAATTCCTAGCAAGAATTAGTACCATTTCACTGTGTGTATTTCCCCTGACATCCTATCAAATCCAAGGTTGGACTACTGTAGTGTTAGGAATACAAGGATTACTTTTAAACAGGGTTATTTTAATCCTGAGATCATGTTGGGGAGGAAGAGGCAGGTTTCTTCAAACATACTTCGTAGCAGAATTTAAGCATTAATGTACATTTGAATGACCCAGGAGCACTGTCAAAATGCAAGCTATGATTTGGAAGCTCTGTAGCATGCCTGAGAGTCTGCATGTTAAATATGCTCCCAGGAAACGCTGATGCTGGTGAAACCAGACCCCACTTCAAGTTGTACAAATATATTTTTTAAGGGTCTTATGCAATATCACACACATATTTTATTATACTATTATCACTTATCAGTTGTGTAAATTAATGTGTTTCATTGTGACTGAAGATATTTTTATAAACTATAGAATTTTATTTCTTATAGCTCTGGAGGTTGAGCATCCCAAGAGCAAGGTACTAACAAGTTGTATCCTAGGTTCTGTTTCCACAATGGAGTCATTCCCTACACAATTTGTCACCAAGTTGGAAATAATGAAAATACCTGGCGATACCTTGGCGGCTGTATTTCAGTTACCTATGTCTTTCATGGGACCAATCGTAGTATTAGCTGTTGTCTAGAATGCATGACTATATCTGTCCTCACATTATTTCTCTGAAAGGATTTTATGGCACTAACCAATGAAAGAATGTGAAAAGCTATGATTTTAACATTGATCTACAGACTCCCTAGCTAGGGCTTTTCTCCCCTACATATTCCACCTCTAATTAAAATAAAGTCTATTCAATCCTGAAAGCTGCCAATTGATAGCAAGAGAAATGACTTGAGTTGGTAAAAATAGAACAATGGACAGAATCTAGAAAGCAATTCTAAGAACTCATTAAAAATTTAAAATTGGCCATATTTCTTTAATTTTATCATTATTTCTGCCATCAACCGAAAATCAGAATCAATCAAAAGGCAATCTTTTAGTGGTGGTGCCGGGGATTGAACTCAGGCCCTTGTGCTTGCAAGGCAAGCACTCTAATCACTGAGCTAAATCCCCAGCCCCCAAAAGGCAATCTTTTAAAATGCGTTCAAATTTACCAACTAAATTTAAGAATAGTGAATAATGCTCCTTTTCAGTATTTAATGAACTATATTTAACATTTTATGAGAGACACAAGTCAATGTTCTTATAGTATATTTTGATTCAACAACAAAATTAAACATATCCATAATTACATAAATACAGTTCAAGATCACTATTATCACTGTCTAAAAAAAGATCAGTGTGGCATATAATTTTAAGAAAAATAATAAAATGTACTAAATGTCTCTTCTTCTTGGACTGAAAAAAAAGTAATTTTGGCATTTATTAGACTTGGTTTCTAAAGTACTCATATATAACATCCATTTGCTGAAGATCTTGATTTTTCTAACAAATCAATTTCATCATAACTCTTACTGTCAGTAGTTGCTTCTCGAAGGTCATTGTTCTGTAGATTTTGGCACAAGGTTAAATATTAACAGATATACACAGCATTTTTATATTTATAAGACAATAATTCCCATTTGATATTCTTTAGTGCTGTACAAATTAACCTTCCAAATCTTTCTTCTTCTCCCTAAGGCAACCATTAGATAATTAAAGTTGTTCTACTTTTCATACAAAAAAAGGGGACACATGAAATAGAGGAAGGAAGGAAGGAAGGAAGGAACGAAGGAAATCTGGGCCAATCACCCCAAATTCACTTACTCTTATTTTTATTTAAGTATTTGCCTAGTTTGCGTATACTTTCTAAAACAAATATGTACAACTAAATGAATGATTGAAGAAATAGTTAAATAAATATGATTTCCCTCCAGTAAGTAATTTTTGAACTTGGTAGATAATATACTTGCATGATGTGAAAAATGTATTTGTGAACTTTATTTATGTATTTATTTTGTATTCTACTTGGGAATGAAGCAGGATGTTCTTCATGTTAGGCAAGTACTCTCCCACGGAGCTATATCCACAGCCCTGAACTTCTTTACACTTGTTTATATTAGTAGAGTGGACCTAATTGTCTTTTACTCATAAAAACAATGAACAAATTTCTTAAGACAGCTGTCTTAGTTCATTCTTAATGAAATATCCCTTGATGGACTGTGTGCGTGCTCATATGTAAATACTAAGATGGTGAATAGTTGGTTCCTGGATTGTGATTACTATGGCTACATGCGTGAATCCATTTTTCTGAGAAAAGGGTCCTGAGTTGGAATATGAATTATACAATTACCTCATGCAGACACAACAAAATAAACCTGAGCAATGTTGCTGCAATGAGCAGGGTAGAATCTGTGGAGGTTAGATTGTACAACAATTGTCATATATTGAAGGTAAGAATTCATCATTGAAATATCATTATATTTGACATCATTAAGGAAGACAAAATACGATCAAACAAGTACAGATGCTTCAGTAATTTTAACAGATAACCAAATTTTAGAGACATTTAATGGTGAAGAGAATGTGCATCTTACAATCAATTATATGTAGTAGTTTAATTTAAAATGAATTACAATTACCTGTTATGGTGAATATATTTTGAAATAATTGAAATTTTATATCTTAAAAGAATATATTTCAAGGGCACTCTTAAATGAGTATTAGTGGTCTTTTCACAGCTAAAATATAAGGGTGTAATAAAATACATTATTAAATTTTCAAATTAACTCATCAGTATTTCCAAGTAAATCTTAATACATTGAAGCACTACACAAATGTTCATTGCTGTTTATTCTTTAAGTCATTGCCTCCACACTGGATTCAATAAAGGTAAAGTTAGCGGTGAGATTTTCCTGAATAATTAAAGAGGGGTACGTCTGCCACACTGGCCTGTTCCTCTCATGGAGTTGTGCCCTCTGAATGTAACATTTCATTCTGTACTCCTTTACTTGTCATGAGGTCAAAAGACTGTTCTTTAGTGCACTAAGTGCAGTCAAATAGCCTTACAAGTAAACATCTTTTACAAGTAGACCCTCCAGGGTAGACCATAATTTTTCTACCTTGTTGAACTTACCTGACAGTACAAGAAATACTGCTCTGAAGCACTGTGGCCAACAGCACTTTACATTCTCAGCCAGACATTCACTTTGCTTCTTCTCAGAAGGAATCAGATTCCTTCTCTCAGACTCCTTCTTTTTCTAAGTTCTGTTTTGCTCTGAATGGTAAGAAAATTGTAAACTGAATGTGTTGTAAACACTAATATGTATTGATAAGAAATAGATTATCAATGACATTAGGAAGCAAGGTATAGTAAGTAATATAGTATAAATAAGAACAACTTAAACATGGTTAGATTGAAGTTTCCTTTAAGATATTGGTTAGGGGCTGGGAATTTAGTTCAGTGGGTGAACACTTGCCTAACAAGTACAGGGGCCTGAGTTTGATCTCCAGAACCCCCAAAAATATTGTTTAAATTTCAGAAGTGTGAAATAAGCTTTTTATTTTTAACTTGGACAGTCTCTTCTTTTGAATTTTGTTCTGTCAAACAATCATTTTCCAAATAAGAAGACATGTTCCTTTAATAAAAAGAGAATAAACACACATTCAACTAATACTATGAGGCTACCAATAAAACGGGAAGGCTAATTCGGAAGACATTTGAAAAAGAAGTACTTTGACAGTCTAACTGGTAAGGTACTTACAACGGAGCATTAGAAATTAAGATCCTTAGATTAAATATGATCAAAATTCACCCTCTAAAAGCACTAAAGCCATATATGGGTATATATTTTCTACTGGACAGAATTCTACAAATAGGCATATAGCTTCACAGTGACCAATTGTTATTCAATTATCACATAAAATAGATCCATTCTTCTTCAAAAGTAAATAATTTGGGGGCAACACTTACAATACTATTGAGTGGCACTGAATGGACATACAGATATCTCCATGCTTTCTTAGTCTTTCATCATCTTTTTTTCTAACATTTCCTTTTATTTGCAGATAACCTAAATATCACTGAAAATTTTGCTCTCCCTTAATGTTGAAAGTTGTTAAGCTGTCTGAAGATGGTTTAATGAAGGCTCATAGGTTAGTGTATCTGCCAAAATATTAAAATGGTTGTTACGTCTGTCAATTATTTTGATACTTCTAAAATACTGAGATTTATATGTACATATACACATATAGTCACATGATACAATGAATATCTCAACTAGAAAAACATTATCAATTTATTATAAAACCGTATCACCTAGTAAAAATCTTGAAAACACCATAACTATACTGATAAAAGGGCAAAATATTAATTAAGACCCATTGGCTATGTTAATGAATTTTGAAACTCTGAGAACCACTAATTTAAACTTCATTTTCTAAGCTTGAACAATCTAACAATTAATAAGTGTATTCTAACAAGATGAGAAGCTATTTTTTTCACGTTATATTTCTCGTAGACAAGTTCTGTCTTCGTATTTTAACAATTTACTTTTCTTTACGATATGCTGGATTAATGAATATGTGTACAAGCAATAACATCATGGTAATTGGCTTCTTTCTTGTCTTCTGGAAATTATATTCTAATTGATATTTATTTTCAATCTGTCATAGTATGACAATATTGTAATATATCATCATGCTTATTCACATTATAGAGAGGTACCTTCTAAGTTTAAAGTAAGAGGTAATCTTAATATATTTTTATTTTACAATAAAGTCTTTTTTGCAGTATTATTTTTGGAATACTAGAATAAGTCATGGAAATATCAAGAAATATTTATTTTTTAAAAATCTAATGGCACTTCATTTACTTACATATGTGTGCTTCTTATATCTGAATGCTGTAGAATAAATAACACAGAAAACAATATTTTAAAATGTTATATTAATGAATAAGGTGATTTCTATGTAATTTGTTTTGTTTTCTTTTTAGCTTCTTTTTCTTTTTTGCTTCTATACAATCTCAAGTAGAGGAAAAAAAGTAATTGACTTAAGGTATTTTGCACTTAGGAAAGTGTTAGGGTGAACATTTGATAGTGTTTTCCTCGGCTGACTGGAAGGGTCAAGCCAATGTTTCATTCAAGTCTTCAGCATACGGTGAACTCTATTTTCTCTTCACTGCGCTTGGGAACTAGTCACTTGCATTAGCTAAAGTTGCGAGGCTACAGTTTAATATATACTAGAAAAAATTTACTTAACTGAGCAAAAGTCATTTCGTATGAGAAAATGAAAACAATATAACTATGGCTTTTACTAAATTATTGTGATTAAGAAGTCAGCTTTCTGCAAGTTACATATCTAGCTGCTAGAAATACATAAAATCATCTTCTCTTATTTGCAGTTTTGTTTTCCACAGTTCACTTTTAGACCTCTTCACACATGTATTCTGAAAATGCTAAAAGAAAGATTCCACAAATAAATATTTCATAACTTTTAATAAGTCTTATTACAGGGTATTTTATAGGTCTTCTACTTTATTATTGGCTTTTGTTAATCTGTTACTATGCCTAATTTATTCATCAAATATTAATGTGTGTGTGTGTGTGTGTGTGTGTGTGTGTGTGTGTGTGTGTGTTTGTATATAGGAAAAGACATACTGTATCTGAGTTTCTTTTGGGAGTGCTTGAACGTAGTCTATTGGATAGAATGGATGACTATTCATCTTTTCTTCCAAGGCCTTTCAATAGGGAATATGAGATTTTTGGAAGCATTTTCAGAATCTTAGTCATTTAAATGAGTTTTCAGTTATCTTTCATCGTTTTACTCTAAAAGTAGCCTCACACTGAAAGGTTTATTTATAGATACAGATATATAAAGTAAGAAAACATCCATAGATATTAGACATATAATAAGAAAAAACTAGTGAAACAATAAAACTTAATTTGCTTTGTCTTATTAGGCATGAGATTTTTAAAAATTCTGTTTCATACAAGCAAAATAAGAGCACAATGCTCTTTTTCTTATTCTTAGAAAAAAATGGAATATAAACCACAGTGTATTTTCAATAAAGCATTACATAAATCATAGAGAGATGTTTTCATGTTGAAAAAAAGTGCACGATGTAAACCCAAATGGATGTGCATTGTATATACATCTTCAAAATTCACAACTTCTACTTGTAAGTTAAGGGGCAAGTTGCTGAAGTCTTATTGTCAAAATGAGACCAAGTCAGTGTTTTGAATCGTGATTTACAGCAGAGATGTAAGGTGACCCTGAAGTATATATTTCATGCTCTAATTACTCCTGCCTCTGCCTTGTCAGTTAATATGACTGCTGAACTTGTAAGAGCTTGTTCAATTGTGCCCACAATAGAGCACAAAGTGATGAGAGTGAGCTCTGTAATATAACTTCGAAAACTTTGACAGAAAAATAAATGTGACATCTTTTTAAAAGAAAGAAGTGAACCAGATGTGAACTCAAATAAAAGAGAGAAGGAAAACACAAAAGAGAAAATGGATTGAAATTTAAGTCTGCAGTGCCTCAATGGATGACTAATATGTATGATACTTCAGTGAATGCTTGAGTAATGAACAAATATATTCAACACAATAATTAATAAGACTGATCTGCTCTCTGATGGAAGTGACCCACTGTAGTAAGTGGGATAAGCAGGCAAACAATCCCCAAGCTCCAGAACTCTTCTGTGGGAACATGCTTACTCTACCTGTTACTTTTACCCTCACTTTGAAGATATTCTTGACAAAAGGTTCAGGATAAGCTGAATGAAGGTATAAAAGTTTCAAACACCAAAGCACATCTGCTTTATGATCATAAATAAAGTGCAGGCTGGCTGTGATTTGCTCTCTCCATGGAGCGTGTCAGCAATGATAGAGAATCGGATCTAAGGCATTGGGAGGCCTTTGGCTTTTCCTGTCTCTTCCTTGCGATCTACCGAAATGACCTCTAGATGACCAACCAGGTGGGAGAGATGGGATACATCAAATGAGACGTGCTGAGCCGCTAAAAATCAGTTGACAGCCTTCAACCCACACCAGGTGAGAGAGCGCAGTCGTGGTCAGTCCAGTCACCCTCCTCACCCACAGGGAAGCACGGCTGTAATTCTGGGACACCTAAGACCCAGAAACCACTTGACACAACTGTACACTGGAGAACAATAAACGATGAAATTGCTTCTCTGTTTGGGTTTTCAAGAAGCAAAGCCATAGAGACACACAGATACTTGATGAAATTAACCTTAGAGAAATGCTACATTATAACAAGATGAAGGAGAGAGTAATGGATCTAGGAAATAAATTTAGAAGTGATGTCAGAAGGGAGTTATAGGTATTCTGATCCGAATGGGAAGCCTGAAGCTCAAACACTATCACAGAGTTAAGCCTGCAGTGAGGAAAAGGAGAATCTTTTCGTATCTTGGTATAAATCAGTTATTGGCATCAGGCTTATCCTCCAAGGAAAATGCTGTGACTGGAAATAGGAAGTGGCAGGAAGCCTCCAATACCAGAAGCCTCTTCCCAAAAGCCTTATGGATAAGGTCTAGTATATCCACTTTATACGCGACTAATTCATTTGAGGGGTTATTTATTTATGCTCATATGACTATTTATTAGATAAGCCAGGAGTTGAAAACAAGCTATTACAGTCTATTGTCTGTGTCATAAAAACAGAAAAAATAAAAAAATGCTCTCTTCCGTGTTTATAGATGTGTGTACATATAATGCTGTCCTTTATGTCTTTTATAACTCTTTCACCAAATGCTTATATGATCATTTACTTAATTTACCTATCATTCTTGGACTTTAACATTTTCTCCATTATTAAAATATAAACTAGTTTGGGTTAGTATTTTCTCAATTTTTTAAATATATCTATTTAATTTCATCATTTATCTGCATATTTCCTTACAATAAAAGCTAGAGCACAGAATTGTAGTACAAAGGCTTACCACCTTTTAAAAACCCTTTCTTAAGCAATGTCAAATCATGCTATCAAGAACGATTGTACAAATTTTCTACTTCTTCATACATTATCAATGACTGCATCAAAATGATCTCAATGTGGTGTTATAGAAGTCATATTGGAACAGGTTTAAGTGTAAATAACAGTCTGAGTGAAAACGTGAAGCTAGCTTCATGTGTTAATGATGTTGGTGGGAAGAATAATACCAAGTATTAGTACCAAGTATTAGTACATTAGTACTAGTATTTGACTGAGGAACCAGTCAAAATTCTGTTGTATTTTTTCACTCAACCTACATAAATCTATGAAGTAATTATGGTTATGCTATTTTAGGAATGTGTGTACTCAAAGACAGGTAAAGATAAGTAACTTGCTTAAATTCACAAAGCTAGAAATTGTTGGAGTCAGAGTTCCAACCTAAGAATTATTTTATGCAATGCTGACCTCTTTAACTTCTATTATTAAGTGATTTGTGAGAGAAACAAAATGACAAAAAGTAGAGAAAGTTGTTTAGGGACTCTCCGATATTTGAGCAAATAACTTGGGTAAGTTGAAAGAAATAAAGAGCAGAGACCGAATACAGTCAAAGAAACAAACAAATAAAAAAAAATAGAAAATGGTCCCAGAAGACACAAAGAACTAGAATAAGTAGACCAAAAATATGATGGAAGAGTCAGCTTTTAGAGATAGAGAAATAAAAAACCAAAAGGGAAAATAATAGCTTTGAAAATACAGTGGAAAAGAGTTGAGAGATAACATGCATTCATAAATAAAGATTTTCAGTGGTATTTGAACTTTTTAGAAGTTGACAACTAAGAATTGAGAGTTTTATTCTGAAACTATCATGGAAATAAGTGTTTCATTAGCCAGGAGGCTTTCACTTTCAATACTGGGCAAGGTAGTTGAACTAATTCAAAATTAATGAAATATGCACAACTTAAATAGTACATTAGATTGATATTGATTTTGGCCCATTAATTTATGGGGTTTCCTCTAGTACTTCTTAGAAAGCGTGCAACCTTACTACTCATACACTTAACCTTAACACCTTTAAAATAAATCAGAAAGTTTCAAGTTAAAGAACTTCCGCTACTCTTCAACTAAACGGGTTAACAGAATTCCATGAAGATTTTTTTTAAATATCAAAAGAGAGTAAGAAAGAGTCACTCATAAAAATATGTGAAAATACACAGTATTTTAAACCATGATATTAAAGTTTATTTCCTGAGACAGATTATTTCTCAGGGCTGAGAGAGGCTTTTCTATTTTTAATTCATGACTTTATTTAAAACTATTATTTTTATTACACTTACAATTTAGTACTTAAGGAAGAATTAAATTAATATTAAACCAATAAAACATTATTATTCTTTTTATCATGCTTATGTAATGGATTTGTTCTGTATTTTATCTTACTGTACTTTTTAAACTTTTTATTTATCACTGAAAGAGAAAAATATGTGCATTTGTTGTATTATACCTGGATGAAAAACTTTCATACTTGCTGTAAAAGTGGCTTAACTTGTATTGCATTAACTGTAACATCGTAAAGCATCAAGAGGGAACTTATTTTTGTAGTCCATTTTATCTGTTCTTTCAATTATAAATATTCTTAAATATGTCTTTTCCCACCACCAGTTCTCCTGAGAATTTGAATTACATTAACAACAAGATGTGTAGTTGAGCATTTCTTCAATTCTAAAAGAATTCTTTAAAAAATATGATATGTATGCTATGCATGTGCATATACTTTTAAGTGATTTTTTTTTAACTATGGAAGTTACTTTAAAAGTTCCAACAAGAAATATTTAAATTCTGCATTCCAGTTGAATGTTGTCTGTATGAATTTTGAAGACAGAAATAAAATAATCAAAAAAGCTTGCCACAATCTTAACAGAGAAAACCATTTCCTGTGTGAAGTAAGACACCAGGAAACTCCCTGACATGAAAGAATAACACCCGAATGTGTCTCCTGTTGCTGAGAGAGGGACAAGGATAATGGTTTATTGATACTCACTTCTTTAAACTGATCCCCGCATTCATCTTAAACGAAATGAAAGATAAATCTTCACATAATGACAGATTTGAAAGGAACTATTTGCTCAAATTTGACATGTTATCTCTAATATATATTCCACTCTCACTTCTGTACATTTCACTTCTTCAGTTTTTGCACTTCACTGGAGGCCCTTTAGTCTTGAAAACTGTATATTCAATAAGATCCATTGTATGGCTTCCCATTTCCCTCCAGCCCACTGATCGTCAACCTCGGCTAAAAACCTCTTTGATTTAAACTAATGTTACATGTTTATATCCTCCCCATTTTTGCTTATTTCACCTTTATTTTCAGGCCACAGACTCATATTATCAAGTACTTAGGAATCAGTCACAGTATGTCACAGTATTGACTTGTCCACTTGACTATAATCTTCAGAGATTCATGTGGCTATTCTGTTTCTTTTTCTAATGTCTCACAATACTTCAAATACATTATTTGCTGTATATTTATTGAGATTTTAATTTAAATTGGTTGCTTCACGAAATGTACAATGAACAGAGTTGAATCGAATAGAATGTTGGGCCTCTGAGGTAGGAAGATAGGCAAAAATGAATTAAATCCTGTCTAACGTGACACAGAGCAGACACAACTACATGATGAAGGGAATGAAAGAAGGAGTGGTTAAATCTGTAAAGCCTCTAAGAAAAGGGCTATCGAGCAAATTATTTGTACCATTTACTTCTATGTGACTATTGATAGATTACACTCACATTTTTCATTTGATATTAGTTGTGCCTTTGTCTTTTCTGTTTTTTGTTTCCCTCTTTCTATCTTTTCTTTTGGATTGTTTGAATAGATTTCATAACACATTTTGATCTCCATTGTTGGTTTATTAGCTGTAACTATTTTGATTATTTCTTCAGTATTAGTAACAAACATCATTTGAACCCTTAATATTGCCTGTAGTTCTTTCTATGCTATAGTGCTTCTATAGTAATCTATAAACCAAGTTAGGATTGAAACAAACTGCAATCTAGTTCAAGGACAAATTCTTAGAACCAATAGCTGAGTCTTAGTCTACCATAGTAGCTGAGATTCAGCCAAGCCAAACTGTCCATTGATCAGACCGTGTCCCTGTGAGGAAAATGTCTCAGCACTTCATCCTCCAATGATACAAATGTCAGCGTGTAACAAATCAAGCTGTCAGCCTCCTCCACTTCCTTTTCCTGTCTGTAAAGGTGGCCAGCCCAGGTTGGGATGAGCCCTCTCTATCACTCTTGGTTCTGATTGCTGCCTGATTCATGAATTCGTGATTCATGAAAAGGAACTCCAGTAAAGGTACTCCAATAAATTTAAGCTGTCTGAGGTTTCTTTTAAAAACCTATCACGGTTTACTCTCAAGTCATATTACACTACTTCATATAGTATAAAGTCCTTACAAACATATACTTACAGTTCTCCTTCATGATGCGCATGCTATTGCTGGGTTATATTTTCTTCCTATCCTATAAAACTCACTGAGTATTTTTGCTTCAACTGTCAAGTATCTTTTAGGGAGATGTAAGTAACAATACTATTTTATATTTACTTTCATCCTTCTAATGTCAGTGCTCTTGACCGTTCAGTAATTATAGCTTCTATCTGGAGTAATTGCTTTTCTGCTTTTAATATGAATTCAAGAGTTTTGGTCATAAATTCATTCATATTTTATGTTTCATAAATTTTATAAATTCATATTTTATGTTTCAAAAATATGTGATTTTGATTCCAAAATTTAGAATGTTGTCATTTACTATGCAATTCTGAAGTGATTATTTACTTTAGGTCTTAAACAATATTACACGCCAATTTTCTGGTCTGCACTGCTCCATCGATGAGCTTAATATTCTTCTTCTCTATATTCCTCATAATTGACACATTTTTATTCTCTGTTTAAGCTTTCTGTATTTATCACAGTTTTTAGCAGGTCAGCGTGTGTCTTAGTGTACTTACTGAGTCTTCCTTCAGCTTGGAATTTATGCAACCTCTTAAGTATGTGGGTTTAATATTTCATCAAATTAGAAATATTTGGCCGTTATTTATTAAGATGTTTTGCTCACTGCTCTTCTTTCATTCAGGGCTCCAATTATTTGCAAATTAGGTCACCTAAGTTGTTCCATATCTCACTGTTGTGGTGTTCATTTATGAAGTTGTTTTCTATGTTTTATTTTTAATAACTATTACTCATATTTGTTCTTTAATCTTTATACTATACATTGTGTAATCTGCTGTTAATCCCATTTAGTCTACTTTTATCTCAAATACTATCAATTTTATGTGTGAAATGTTAAACTGATCTTTTTTCTGTCCCCAACGTATCTACAAAGTGGGTGCAATCCTTAGCCTACCTACTTTAGTAAATAGTACACATTACTGTTATATGATTCTTTTCTATGTTTTTTACATCAGTAGCATTTATGAATTAGTTTCCGTTGATTGATTTCTCTTCTTAGGGAGAAAAAGTATAAGTCATATTTTCTTGCTTCCTTGCATGTCCAGTAGTTTCTGAATGGATGTCTGATACTGATTTTTGTTTTGCTGAATAATAAATATTTTTGTATTTTTAAACAATAATTTTGAACTTTGTTGTGGATTAAGTTAAGTTACTTGAAGACATTTCTACTTTTTTGAGGTTGACAATCTTCTGAGATTTCTTCCTGATACCCCGTGAAGTATAGGACTTTTCTGCATAGGTTTGGTACTGTAATCTATACCTTCTTGGACTTAGGTGGTCTCTAACATGTACTCGCTACTCGCTTCCCACATGAAGCCTGTCGGGGGCATGCTGCAGACTTCTAGAACTGTTTTTCCAGTTGGCTGTCTTGCATTGCTCTGCTGTGTGCATTACAGCCCCTTTGTTCTTTTCAGCATCCCAGCTACGGTTCTTCTATTGAGGAAGACTGCCAGGCTTTCCACATGGGCTACACTGCTTCGCACCATGGCCTAGAAACTCTCCCAGACATTAAGTTGGGCTAATTGCAAGACTCAGCTCATTTGTTTCCTTTCTCTTAGGGATCATTAAACTTTATTGCTTGATGTCCAACATCTTGAAAAGCATTATTTTGCATATTGTGACTGATTTTATATGTGTTTTCGGTATAAGGGCAAATCCAATGCCTGTTATGTAACTTGGCCTCAAAAGGAAATACAAATTTTATTTTAAAATATTTCTTCATTAGTGTACCTTGTATGGAATGGTGCTATGCATAAACTAGTTGAGAGTATTTTGATTCCAAGAGAAATGAATGAGTAGAGTATGCATTTGGAGCTAAAACACATGACATCAATTATGTTTTGAAACAAACAACTTTTATTGTAAAATTGTTGAATTCTGTTGAGTGACTCAAGTTTTAATACAGCTGCAATAATAGCTATCATTAGTAATGTGATTATGATCTTCTCGTGTATTGCAACCTGTATCTCCTGCTGGGTGATGGTATTTGGGCTTACTGTGAAATGAGTCTAGCTTTATAATCTGAACTGCTAGATATTAACCTCCAGCTCGTGCAGTTTCATTGTTTCCTGTTTCCAGCAAACATTCCCACATTAACATTTGCAGTAAACTTCCTTACCCTAGAAAATGGCTAAGAGGTTGTACCTTGAACTTCTTAAAACCAAAGATGCTTCTGGAAGCTGTCATCAGCAAGTTTTCATCGATTTTGTTACCTCAAGAGATAGCTCTTCCAAATGAACATGAGTTTCTAGCAATCTGTAGTTTTTCAAGTGACAGACGAAACATCTAGGTCATTGGCAGAGGAGCACGAGTCAGATTTCTACCTTCTGAACAGACTCTGTTCATAATCCTTTGATTCTTCAGAGCAAGAACTGAGTCTGAGCAACTGCAGACTGGTAAGGCTGATTTCTGCCTAGCAAGCAGTCGGTGGACCTGCCAGTTATTTAGGGAAACCTTAAAGAATCATGCACCCCAATTGTTGACCATCTTTGTTCCAGTATGTGGAGCCGTACAACCCTAAGGGATGGCACATGATTTTTAAACATAGAACAAGATACCACTAAGGTCAGACAGGGGTCTTTCCATATCTATATAAGTACATTTCCACCTTGAGAGGTTTTACATCCTGTGAGCTGTGGAATCTCAGTAGATTCACCACACAATGGAGGCATCAGCTCAGAAAGTTGCATATCCACTAGGAGTCAGATATTAATTTCCCACAAGACCTTAGCTGTTTTTCAAAGGAGGCGTGCTTAGCAGCTGTGTGAAGGAGCTCCTGCGTCCATGGAGCCAAAGAGAATCTCTTTCTTGAAGCTGCCTCCCTTTGCCAGAGGCTCTCGTCACCAAAATCATCAAATATACATGTCTATTCTGTCTTGGTACTCCACGTGGTGAACAATGCAGTGGACCTTTTTGGTGGCAGTAGTCTGAAAAGGTAGCAATTTTTTCTTGAATGCTGAATGGATAATCATGATTCTTCAGACAAAATCCCCTAAAGCTACTTGGCTCCTGAATTTAGTAGTTTTTATGAGCCACACCTGCTACCAGCAGTATGCCAACACTGTAGGTAGGATAGCTAAGATTGTGGTTTCTCCTTTGCAAACTCTGAACACCCTGTGTGCAGTGATAGCACTGATTATGAATTGGAGGTGGTCTTCATTTAAAATCATGACCTAGCCACTCGTAACAATGCACAAAAAGGTTTTTCTCTCTAGTCTCTCACATCCTATTTGTAGCTATTCTCTACTCAGGTCTACCTTATGACATACTGAAGAAGGTTCAAACATAGATTCCATTAACTCCTATTACACATCCATGCATATAAGCAAAAAAAAAAAAAAAGTAAATTGAATTGTCTGCAAAAGCCCAACATGCAAGATCATATTTTCTTCCTTTTTGACTGCATTTTGCTTGAATCTATTGGTTGAAAACAGATGACCCTGTCTTAGTTAATTTCTCAGTGCCGGGACCCAAAACCCACAAATTAAAGGAGGAAAGGATTATTTTAGCTCACATTTTATAGAAGTTTCAGTCCATAGTAGGCTATTTCCAAGATGGCAGCATGGCAGAGGGGCATGGCAAAGGAGAAACAGCTCATGGTGTGGCAGGCAGGAGGCAGTTAGCCTCCCTTCTTTCCCTTTTTATTCCATCCAGGCTGTGGGATTATTGGTCGATGTCACCCAGTCCCAGAGTGGGTCTTACCTCTTCAGTATATCCAACACCCACACCCAGAACCATGCCAAACCAATCAGTGGATTAATCAAGTACCACACACACATGATCCAGTATCACACACCCATGATCCAGTCAGTCCCCAAAGCTCCACCTATGAGCACATAAGGCTTTAGGGAGACATCTAAATGCAAGCCATAACAACTTTTTGTCATACAAGTCTGGATAGGATTATGACATAGGCATCTGTATTCATAGAGTCAAAAAACCATGGATCCTACTGTCCCCAAAGTTCTACAGAACATTCACCATGGCTTCTTATTAAAGCCAAGTTGAGGGCAGATAGAGAACAGATCAAGGCTTATGGATCATGAGAGATGCTTTTCAACAGTAAGTCAGGCAGTTTTACTTATCATTTTTAGGGGGCAGATAGCTAAGTTTCTACTGGTTTCAGGTTAGCCCCATACAAGCTATTGTCTCCTTGACCATCCACCTCCTGTCTAGCAGAGTGAACACGAATCAAAGGCTCATCTTACTGGCTTCTTTTAACATTATTTAGTATCCCTCAATGTCATCACAAGTTAGAACAGGGGGGATGATTCTACCTACACTGCGTTTCCCTTGCACAAAGCTTGAAAAATATTTACTACAGAGCCCCAAAAGTATCTACATAGTCCCTAACCTGGCTCATGTAGATTCCTTATATTTTTGCTTTTGTAGACAGGCATGTCTCTATCAACATTCTAACTTACCATCATGTCTAGAATTGCTGAGAACTTTAAAAATGTTTTGAGATTTTAACCTATTTGCCAACTAACGAGTTTGGATGTGACCTTGCCACAGATAATGTCAGAGAAGTTGATACTCCTGAACCAGAGAAAATAACTTTATTAATCTCAGCACAGCAGTAGCATGACCTTCGGCTTTGCTTTGGTATCTCTCTCCCATCCACCCCAAGTCCCACAGGGAAGATGCAGACGTGGGCACAGGTGGATGTTATACAGTGTGGGTTTGTGTCATAGTTAAAGGAAACTCCAAATGTGTAAGTTTATGACAGCAAACCTACCTAAACTCTGGCCTAGAGGGATAAATTATTATCTGCATCAGGATATAATGCTGCCTTCTATCTTCCAAGATGATTTATACAAACATCTTCAGAAATACCATCTTGAACAAAAGCTCTCAGTGGCCACGTAAAAAATCCCCACACGAATAATTTCCACCACTTTTTTTCCAGAAAAAATAAGGCAAAAACAGAAAGAACTCTAGGCAAAGTTTCAGAGTTTCCTTTTCCAACTTCAGAGAATCCATATTTTTGTGTATATTGGCACCTTAAGAAGTAGTTATTGGTTTGTCTAAAATGATTTGATAGTAGAAATAACGCTAAATTTATTTGTTTTAAGGGAACTGGTAATAAATTTGGTAAGTCCATAGAGCATAGTCTTTATTGAGATTTGTGTTTTGATTATATTTATTTATATTTAAGACAGTTATGTTCCAGTACAGCTGCGTCACACTGTACTGAAAATAATAAAGAAAGATGAATGATGCTAACGGATTTAGTGACTGTCTGAGAATGATAAAATTGTAGATAAATACTAAAATTGTAGACAAACACTAAAAGTGTGAACATGAAATCCAGATATCTGATTATTTAATATTACAGTTGTGTTAGTTTCTGTCATGATAGCAAACGCATGAGATAATCAAATCAGGAGGACGAAAGGTTTGTCTTGGCTTACAGCATTGCAGGTTTAAATCCATGATCAATTCACGCTGTTGCTTTGGGCCTGTAGCCAAGCAACATATCTTCATGCAAGGGTATGATTGTTGTGGAGTGGGAGGCAGGACAGGAAGAACAGCCCGAGGTCCTACTACCTTAACCAAGGGCATGCCCGTTATTGGAAGACCACTCGCTCAGACCCACTTAAAATTCTATGGTTTCCCCATAACACCTTGGGCTGCAAGCCTTCAACACAGGCCTTTTCGGGGCACTCCGGATCCACAGTTTAGCAACATTGCAAACATCGTATACATGGGGGGAGGGGGACTTGACACTAGAAAAGAAAGAAAGTCTGGGATCCATCATTTCTTCAGATTTGTGGAATTTGGCAGTATAGCGAAGAAAACATGATGAGATGTGCATGGGAAAGACATTCTTGTAGCTATGAATTAATTTGCCTTGCTTACTACATAATACTGACTATGGAAATCATAATAAAGATGTCAACACTACACAGTCATACAAACAGAAAAAAGAGTAACAGAAAAATTAGTACTGAAGAATCACTAATAGAGCAATGAAAAATAAAACAATTTAAAAACACTCTTTGGCTTTTTCTTACCCACGAGTCCCTAATTCACCAGTTCCCTTTTGCTCATGCATAGACACAAGCACTGAGGAAAATCCTATCACTTTTAATGCTGAGATGTGAAGAACAGAAGTCTTTTAACTTTTGGCAACTCTAGTGCTCGCTTTTGTTATTTTTTTTTTTTTTATTTTTTGTAAAATCCGAAAAGACAGTAGGAACAGAAAGTAGAAATATACTTGAACTCTGCGGTTGACAAACACGCAACTGAGAAAACATGCTTTGTACTCTGCCTACTGTTGCCTAATACACTACACGGTGATGCTAATCCGTCTTCACATTCATTCCAGCCTCAAGTGGGACGGGCAGCGTATTTGACCTCAGTGCCAAAAAGCCTACACGACATGAAGGGTTTATCACCTCCTCCTTTCTCCTGAATTGTCTTGACTTTGTTTTTATATTCTCCCTTATTCCTGTACCCTAAGAGAATGTGAAAGACAAAAGGGCCAGAAACAGAAGCCAGTAATTTTGCTTTTTCTCTAGTGTGGACACAGGAGTGCAGATAGGTTGGTCTGTGGACTTTAGTCCTGTATATCTGAATATGGATGTTAATCCTTGAGTCTAATCTAATGAAGTACTTGAAGCATTACTTAATCACAATGAGACATATATGTTCAACAATAACTTTGGAGATAATTCAGCTAATTCCAGATGCCACTGAATGTAAAACTGCAATATCTTTTAAAAATCAGAGACTACATGACATTCCACCAGTTGGTCTAGCAATGTAGTGATGATACCTGGTAAGAGAATGAAGTTGTCCTTTAGTAAATATTCTGTTAATATATAGCTTTAAGTCATTAGTATGGTACTGTTCTGTGTGTAGACAATATAATAACTGACATACACAAAATTTTATATTAAATAGTCAATATTTTGTTAAATTAAATAATTTATATGATAATATTTGGTGTATAGCAAGTATTGAATACATACTATATCATTTTCCTGATATTTTACAAAAAATAAGATTTTAGTAACCATTATATTGAATAAATACAGCAAATAAAATTACTTCACAGAATCAATTTTAAGTTTAGATAATTTAAGTGAAGTTAAGATAGATTTATTTATTTCTATTTTAAAAACAAATGGAGGTTCAGAAGTAACAATCACATGTCTGACAGTGTAATACATTGAGTAATTCACTTCAATTAGTAATATAAAATCAGTGACTAGGGTACAGCAAACCACACCACATTGTAGCGATTATTCTTCATTTTAATGTGAACATAAAAGGTAATATAATTGTAGTATACTGGTAATATAATTGTAAATTACAGCCATAATTCGTTCTTTCTAAAAAAAACTTTATTCAGATATGTTGCATACCATAAAGTTTACCCATTTATAGCATACAATTCAGTGACCTTCAGTCTACTCACAAACTTGAACAACTGTCACCACAATCTAATTTTAAAACATTTTCTTTGGCTCAAAGAGAAACTCCACTCATTACCAGTCACGCTCTGTTTCTTTTCTTCTTTTTGATGTGGGCAACCAGTAATCTATTTTCTGTCTTGTTCTATTTGTTTACTCAGGATAGTTTACACAAACAGAGGAGGCATATATGGAATTTTGTTTCTAGTTTCTTCCACTTGAAGTTCATTCTTAAAATATCTAGTAAGTGCCAGATTAACTGAAAGCATGCTGATGGCTAAATTTGAAAAGGGAAAAAAAAGATAGCTGATGCATACTCAAAAAATCACCCTAAAATAAGGCAAAATTGCGAAAGTATATCTTTTTGGGAGTGAAATTCAGAATTTGTTTAAATTTCTATGGAAAATAGAAATGTGATTATGTATTGAGCAATTATATATCAAGATTATATATATTTTAACAATGTTAAGATATACAGAGTCCACCAAAAAAATGTATACAGAACTTTAGGAAAAGAAAAACCTTGTATAAATATTTCAATGCTAAATTTATTGAAACATCATGAGATTAATACAAGTCATCTTTGGCCTCTGCAATTACAAGAGGAGCTCAAAGTGGTGGCCATTAGCTTCCAGCATTTATTAGCACAGCGAACTGCTGCTTGGGTAACCTGGGTCACTGAGATTGCTGTGGTGCATTTTCGGTTTCTTCTCTAAGGGCCGGCTCTAGTGGGTTTTCTGTGCTATACGACATCCTGTAGGGTCCCCATAGTAGGGTAACCACATCTGTTGCAAAAACATCGCACCATTTTTCTTTTCCTGAAGTGTGTATGAATTTTTTGGCCAGACTCTATTTCAGAAATTCACTCGTTGCTGCAATCCATATACGTGAAAGCAAAATGTAAGCAGAGTTACTTGGATCTTGTCAGATCTTTTTCACTATAGCTTCTGTTCAAACCTCACTCTTTCCAAAAGCCACAGGTGAAAAAAGAATCCAGCATGGGGGGAAAAAACACTATAAAACAAATATTAACGCAGTACAGATTTTTTTTTTAATTTATCTGAACTTCCTATAGGTGAACTTTCTTAATTCTTCTTTGCCATGAATACTCCAATAAATGTCAGTTGAAGTAGCATAACCTGATTAACAATACTTACTTTATAAACCGAACATGGAGTTAATTCTTTCAAATATATTTAAAGTTCAGTAGCATTAAAAGAAAAAGTATTTGAAATGCTTAATGAATCACAGAATGGATAGAAGAGATGCGGTCTACTTGACCAATAATTATGGATTATGTACAAGGTGACTAAGGTTGGGCATTGAGGTCATATTTGCAGACAAGATAAAAGTATTATGCTATTAGAAATTAACAATCGAAAATCTTAAGATAGAACAAGAGCTAGCAGTATTTTGAGATATTTGTCATAGAGAGGAAACAAGGAGTGCTATGTAAGTGGATAAGTTAGTTTGGTAGGAAGGTTAAAGGTTTGCCAAAATCTTTGTTGAAAATTATTTTTGTAAAGGAGTTTCTCTTCAAAAAAAAAAAAAATTCTGGAGATACATTTACTTTCTCACCTGGACGACAGTAGTAATTGTAGAGTTGTAGAGTATTTCTTTTAATGTTCTGCTATGAAGAGAACTTCACTGATACAGGAATAAGAGAAATTTACTTATTTCGTTTGCTAGGCATGATAATTGACGTTAGAAGTGTTCATTAATAAGCAAGAAAAATTTGAGTTCAGATTAAATAAGTCATTTTCTCCATTTCTTTTAAAATATACATTTAGAAACTTAAAAGTTATTTGCCAACAAAAAGACTGAGAGAGCAGATGTTAGAAGATTCACACTTGTCTCTTCAGGATATAGAAAGAGGTCAGTTGTCTGGCAGTTCTCGCTCGGCAGAACTGAGAAAAGCAGAGCTTAATTTCCTGAGTGAGGGAAGCCAATAAGAAACAAACAAGCTGTTACTTCATGACTTAAGGATTCAAGAACTGGCAGAAGAATTCAGCCGGGAATGCTGAAAACCAGCGGGGCAGGATGGTGCTGAAAGCCGTAAAGCTGAAGTGACTGAATGTTTGAGTACAGAAGAGTTCCTTTCTTCCCTCCCCCCTCAGCCATGCTGGTACATTTCCCACACCGAAGGACCGCTGGAGTGAATACTACTCATTTCTCAAAGAACTAACCCTAGAGGTTTTGTAATTGGGGGTAATAGCTCAGCCAAGAGCAATATTCTCACCCAGGAGATGAAGTCTACTCAGTCATACCGCTTTCTCACCGGAATCACACTGAAGACCCCTAGAGAATGCGTCACAGTGCTGATAGTACTCGGTGCACCATGTTTTTCTCCTGTTCGCGACAATCTATGATTGTTTTATTTATCAAGTAGGTATAATTAGAGATTAACAATAACATATTACTTCAGAGCTTAACATTGTTAGCATACAATTGCATTTCTTTCCTTGTTTCCTTCTTTTCTTTTAAAAGAAGCACTTTGTGTCTGGGTGCCTGTGGTGTATCAGAATGGCGGGGGTCACAGCTCTTGCACTTCGGGACCTTTATTAAGAGGAAAGGGGCCACTGGAACACAAGCACCTTGGTACCGTGACACTTGATCAAATAACAAAATCAGGCTAGTAAGTCATTTATGAGTGGGAAAAATTAAAAAAGAAAAATTAGAAAAATTAAAAAAGAAAACAAGGTGTTATTGTAATGACTCGAAGTCTTCAGAATTCAGAGCAGGCCCCAATAACATACCAGACCAATCAAACAGTGAATATAGAAGAGAAACACATATACACAAATGCTTACCCGGAAGAATGGAACTTCTATGCATTTGTAAACAGAATACCGAGACAGATATTAACCTTGCCACTGGTAGCCCCGGAAAAGGTAGGCTTCCCTGGCCAAGGGGAGCTGGACCTCACCTCGCACATTTCTGGTACGAAAGAACAACAAATTCTGTGCTCCCTCCGAGAAACTTACTGTCAAATGGAAGAAGGGGAGACGGCTCAGCTCCCCAGGTTACTTTCCCAATCAGATTGAGTGACATTTGCTGCTGTGGATTCCAGGACACATGGGGGCCTAAAATGCCCAGGAACAAGAGGCCAGGGGGGATCTCCACACTGAGGAAAATCTCCAGTTGCT
This sequence comes from Hystrix cristata, assembly GCA_004026905.1. Lineage (NCBI taxonomy): Eukaryota > Metazoa > Chordata > Mammalia > Rodentia > Hystricidae > Hystrix > Hystrix cristata. Next base: position 25,622 of record PVJO010008165.1, on the reverse strand, counting down.
CTTTTATCTATCCATCCGAAACCGTGCGCAGACCGTGCGCCTGACATTCAACAGAGAAACGCAACTGTCAGTGAATATAAAGCCAGAAGTTTACTCCGGGCTGCATTTCCTGCTTCAAACTATGTCTAAACACATTTGATAACATGTCCTTTAAAAAGTTCTGTGAAAATAGTCGAATGACATAAAAACTGCAATAATACAGTGCTATCGTCTAGCAATGTCACAATTTTGAATAGAAACCTCCTTGCATTACAAGTTTCTGTAGAAACATCCAGTCCAAAGGTTAAATTCCTTGGCAAGTTAATGGTCAAAATTATACAAAATTTTGTTAGCAGCGATGAAAATCTAATTCTTTCCCTCGTGTTAAAAATGAAATTGAAGGCCTAGAGTAATCCTCCCAATACTTTTCTCTACAGTCCCAGCTAGAATGAGATTATTTACTGGTTCCTTCCACAAGTGTGGGAGCAGTACTTCTAAAACCTCGGGATTTAAAGTATCACATTTGCTCATTGTTTAGAAGCCAAGTTGAAAATTGGATGAAAAATATAATAGTAGACTAAAAGTCCCAGACTTATGAACAAGTTCTGTTCTGAGGGAAAATTAGTAAATTGGATTCGTTTGTAATCTGACAAAGTGAGTCTTCTGTGAAAGTTCCCAACTTGGGAGGATTTGCTGTATTAGATTACACAGCAAAAATTTAGAAAATAAGTCACTATTGAGGCCTTAGTTGTTGGTGGGGGTACATATGTTTCCTGACGTTATATTACCTGTTGTAAAATTCCAAGCAGAAACTTAATTTTATCTGAGCAAAGATGGTCTAAAAACAGTGTTTACCTGGCCGAAGGCCAGTCTGTGCCAGATGATCAGAGTTCACTTAAAATGAAACTTAATTGCGTATCAAGGAGTCAAATTTTTCACTCTATAATTGCTATCACAAACATGTTACGATAATCTTTTCATACTCTCTCTTATCCTAAAGTGACATTTATAACATCACTGCTTTCTGTAGAATTTCAAAATTTATAGTAAAGATTTCCCAAATAAAAGATCTTACTGTAGGAAATTTTGCTCCCCATCCAAGGTCCTTTACATCTTCTCACTGTGTTTCCTTTTGAACCCACAGTTGTGGCTATCTCATTATTCTGTTGATGGTGGGCTGTGTCTAGTCACGTGGATTTGCTTATCCATTTCGATGTAAAGCTTTCAGCTATGGGACACAATGACTGCTTCTGTGTAGAGCGCTGATTAGAATCTATCAAAGCTGCTTCTATGAGAAGATTTTTTTCCCCAACATTTGTTGAGAAGTTTTCCCAACGTTTGTTCACATTCATCATCAGACACAGAAAATTCTCAAAAAGAAGCTTCCACAGATTTAAACCCTAACAATTTAAAAAGAACCAGTTCCCTTACTATTTGCCCTTTGAGAAGCCATCTTTGTTCAGCATCTGGGTAAAGTAAAGTAAATATTCAGAGTAAAATATCCTGCTGTCTCTTTTCTCCAGTAGTGGGGTGTTACTCTAAAGATTTCTGTTCCTCTTTCAGGAAAGTTCAACTGAGCTGTTGAAACTGACACTTGGTCAATTTTCTCTTTTAATTTTGAAGTAGTCACTTAATGTCTATAAAATTATTATGAAATCATAATTCCTTGATTTTCTCATGGTCTCACTTCTTACATTCTAATGATGTCTAGTATACGTGCTGCCGAAGGGAGCACAATCTAATGATTTTTAAAACACTTTTCAATACTGCTTTCTGGAACTTCCATAGAACTCACTAGTCAAACATTACCACTGTTACCACCTCGCTGAGTTGAGTAATCTATGCCGTAAGATGTTCTCCAACCCACATGCAATCCAAGTATTTCCTTTTATGCCCACTTAATATGCCTCTAATATGCCTTAGACTCAAAGTTCCATGGTTTAGAATTTCCAAGAAATTCTCAAGTGCTAACTCTAAATTCCCCAAGTTTCCCAACCTTGTATCATATCATGGAACTCAGAATTTTCTTGTGTGTCACCTTTCAGAGTAACTGCATAACTTTAAAACTTGCCACTACCTCTTTTCCAGGTCTTGAACATGTACATACATTCAGTTTTCTGAGAACTTGTTTTTTACAAGGGGAAATAAACACGATAGTTAATATAATTGAACATATTAGGAAGTTTTACTTCTTTGTAAAAGTTTGTGTTAAATTAATACAGGGATATTGAAAATAAAAAATGAAAAATAAAACAGTTCTTAAATTCAGTAAATTCTAAATTCACCAGAGTAAATAAAAACTCAGTAGGTAGCTCAGATACGTGGAATAATTAGATATGAAAATTAATCTACTTCACTTTGACTATTCTCACTTTTGATCAAAGATTATAATTTCTGAAATCTATCCTCCTTTAAAATCTTAAACTCAAAAACTATACTTTTGATCCAAAGTTCTTTTATTCTTTCTCACATGTAATTTCACTTTGCCTTATTTCTGACTTCATTAGGACTCCCGTTCACTGACTTCTTCATTTTCACTTCATTAATTAATGATTCTTCTCATATTCTTAAATTTTTATCTCTCCACACTCAGCCTATGATTCACAATATTAATAATTTTTATCCATTTAGGAACAGAAACTTCTCTCTATTATCTCTCTCCTACACCATCTTAAAACAATCCTATCTACAAAGAATTATATTGTATTGTATATTGTTTCTCTTTCTACCCTGGACTCGAAGATACTATTGGAAAATATGATACCAAAATTACAACTGTGAAAAAAGCTGTCAAAAATCCATGTCCTTTAGTCAGTCATGTCAAAGTGACCTCGTACTTAGAATTTCCAGTAACTTCCTTATCAATTTTCTACTATTAGCTAGTTCAATCCCTCAGCACACTGTTGTAAACCATGTCCCTTGGGCAGTACCAAGAACAAATAAACTCCGCTATTCATGGGAATGTCTCCTGCTCTGTGGAACCACATTTGATCATCCATGTCTTGTCTCTGAAGAAGATGCAAATTTCTTTCATCTACTGTTTGCCAAACTTGTTTCCAGTGGTCTCTCTCTCCCTTTCTGTGGCAGTAAAGTTTTCTTGAACCTTGTTTCGGAACAGTAGATATTTGTTCCTTTTGTTTTTCATACAGCTTGTTTATTTGTAGATATATATAATTTGATATTTTGTTAAGATGTTTGTCACATACTTTATCACTCACCATTTTAACGTGTACAGGTTTCTCATATATTCACTAGCTAATATGACCATCGTTGCCATTTAATTTCAGAACATTTTTGTCGCACTAAAAAGAAATGTCATATCCACCAGCAGACACCATTCATTCCCCTCATCCTATTCTCCAACAACCACACATCTATTTTTTTTTTTTTGCGGGTGGGTTCAATTATTTGCCAGTTCTGCACATTTCATATAATGAGAATCATACAATACGTAGCTCGGTTGGTAAACTTTCTTCATTTTGTATATTGTTTTCGATGCTTTACAATGTTGCAGTATTGTTACCACTTTATTGTTTATAAAACAATATTTCATTAGGCGGATATGTCACATTTTATTTATGCATTCTTTTGTTGTGATATAGGTAGTTGTTTCCATTTTTGGCTATTACAGAATTGCACTGTGAGCATTCTTGTACAAGTTTATGTGTGAAAATACATTTTGAATTCTCTTAGATGTACAAAATTAAAATTTCTAGGTCATACATTGATCCTGTATTTGAATTTTTAAGGAGCCAAACAATTTTTTTCCCTGTGGGTATAACATTTCCCATTCTGATCAGTAGTATATGAGGGTTCCAGTCTTTCAATACCTGTTCTTTTCCATTTTATGTTATAATTTAATTTTAACAATTTAAGACAGCCTGCAAAATTCTTTACGATTTAATAATCTTGTCACTAGAGCTAGTATCAATCAGCTCTAACATGTCCTACACATGCCACATGAAAATAAATTCTACCATGTTTATCTGTGGGAAGAATGTTGTTGCTGGTATCTCCCAAGCCCAAGATTAGAGGGTGAATTTTCACTACCCTTCCAGTCAAACCCAGGCTGGGCTCCAGGAGTGTCGGTGGGTGGGAAGCCCAAAATGATTCTGATTTAAGAGCTGCTACTTAGCACGCATCTCTCTGAATTCTCCAAGAGGTCTCCATTCTAGTAAAGGGCAAGTCCTTTGCTTGTGATTTTGATTTCTTTTGTGTAAGTAAGTTTTCTATTACTGCGATAAAAAAAAAAAAAATGTTAGAAGTATCATTTTAAAGGAGAAAAGGTATATTTTGGCTCGCAGTTTTAGTCTGTGGTTACTTGGCCCTATCACTGTGGGCCCTATGTAAGGCAGAATATTCCAGTGGAGAGGATGTGGGGGAGCAAGGATCCTCACACCCTGGCAACAAGAAAGGAGAGAGAGAGAGACAGAGAGAGAGAGAGAGAAAAAGAAAGAGAGAGAGAGAGGAAGAGAGAGAGAGAGAGAGAGAGAGAGAGAGAGAGAACCTATGCCAGTGGACCTCTTCCTTCTTTCATTTTTGTTCCATCTGGGCCCTCAGCCTATGAGTTGGTACTGCCAAATTTAGAGACAGTCTTTCTGCCTCAATTTGCTGTCCCACATGTCAACCATCTCTGGAAAACTTTCGCAGACACACCTAGGAGTATGGTTTGCCGATTCGCTGGGCGTTTCTAATCCAATCAAGTTGACAATCAAGATGAATCATCGCACTTTTGTATCCTGCCTTCTCTGATTTTCCTTCCTGCTGTCATTTCTCCGTCTTGCAGCCGTGATTTCTGCCTCTCTGTGGACTCCCTCCCACAAGGCCACAAACGTCGCCCTGGCTCATCTGAAACCAACGGCATCCCCTCCAGTCACTCTGTCACTCCGTGGCTCTGGCTCTTCTCCTTTAATGTTTTGCTCCTTCCATTTCTCTTCACCGACTTGTCCATTTCTATTCCAAATCCTTTATGAAATGAAGTACCCTAAAATATTTGTTTATATTGTATAATTTTTCTTCTTCAAATCCTCTTCTTTTTACTCCCTCTTCCCTCTCTTTACACAAAATACAGCCAGCTATACACAGTAATTTGCATAAGACCTAAAGCAAAATAAAAAAGCTAAGTGTTAAAAGTGCTAAAATATAAAACTTGTCCTTAAATAATGTTATATTTTTTATATAATATAATAAGGACAATGATGTTACATGAATAACAATTTACAAATTGAAAAATTATTTTGTAATATAAGCCTTTATCATGCAATAATATTAATATGACATCTTGGTTCATCTTAAATTCTTCTCTAATTTACTTTTCTCAAAATTTACCGATTATATCATCAAACTTCATACATTCAGAAATTTTATATCAATGATGTAAATAAAAGGGACATTAGTTGCTCTTGCCAGATGGAAGATTACAAACAATATTTAATTTTTTTATTTTTGAGAAAGATCTTCTTGCTGTTCTATTTTATTGAAGTTTTAGAAGTATCTTCTCTGCATTCTGATAAACCATTTTGCAATATATCCTGATAAATTATATTAATTTGAAATATTCTGATAAAATATTTTGAAATACAAATTTTAGTACCTCTAGAGCTGATGATTCTTGGGATACAATTTTTCCCTGAGGAATTAATTCTTTACACATAGCAGGCTTCTGTATGCATAAATCTGAATTTAATTTTCAATAAATTCATACATTGTCATTTCTTGTTACCTGTGGATGTTGTACAAGAACACAAAGTGACTTCTTGACTTGTGTTTAATTTAAAATGCCAGTTAATTCATTTTATCACGGTATCATTAATCATAAAGGAAAGCTAATTTTAAATCTTTCCTCTTCTTTAGTTCTTTTTTCATTCAAAGCATCACACAGAAAACAGTGTTCTTTTCTGCTTAACTTGGTGATATTTAAATTTAATTTTTACCTTAGGCATGTAGATGTTTGGTTTGTAATGCTGTAGTGTTTCCAAGAGCTTCTAAATTTATTGGAAAAATCTAACAACTACCCATAAATGTCTCTAATTTGTAGTAAGTGAAACACTGCTTGAGCGTGGCAGTGCCTGTCTGCACTCAGGTTAGAGTTAGTATTTGTGTGGTTGGGGAGCAGATGGGTTCCGGCAACAGGGCGTCCCAGACAGGCTCGCTTGCAGAGCTTCTGCTGCCTCGCACAGCAGCTGCTGCTGGTTTGGACCTGGGCGGCACCCAGCAACACGGTCTCTATGTGCCTGCGCACCATGCTCCGGGACGAATGCTCTGTCCTCACCTTGCTACTGACCCACTGGCCTGAGTGAGCCTGCGTGCACACTGCCTCCAGTGCATCTCCACTCTGAGCACCTATTCTCCGTGTTCACATCACACTTTACAGAATGGCCTGAATTGTGTTCTTATAAAATTCATATTTTAAAGTTCTAATTTGAGCCCTCAAAATATGATCGTAGTACTTCATTGTGTATGAACACCACACTTTCTTTAACCATTCATCTGTCGATGGCTAGATCGAGTGCTTTCAAGATTTAGCTGCTATGAATTGTGGGATGAGCCTGGATACTATAATGTTCAGTAAATCAGGCACAAAAGCTTAAATATCACATGGTTTCCCTTATAACAGAAATGTGAAATATAAATAAAGAGCAAAACAAAATATAGATGATGGGAGATAGGGAGATGGTTCTTCTGCAAAAGGGAAGGGATCCAAGAGATGGAGAAAGGGGGCAGGAAAAGGAGGAGGAGGGGAGGAAAAAAGAACTGAGATATGTTATTTATATATGCCAAGTCCCCGCGAGGAACGTAATCATTATGCAACTCAATCGTGTACTAATAAAGAGTTAAATTGAAAAAAAAAATGATTGGAAATAGAATCTTTAGCGGTCACCAAAGTAAAATGAGGTCATACAGGTGGGCCATAACCAAAAGTGACTGGTGTCTGTCACAGAAGTCAGTATTTGGACCTGAAAGGAGAAATCAGGTGCATGAACATGCGTGAATAAAAGACCATTTGATGATACACTTAGAAAGCGGCAAACTGCTGACAACAAGGAGAAGTCACAGGAGAAATCAGAACCTTGTTCTTAGATTGATTGCCTCTAGAATTGTGAAAAAAAAAGATTTCTGTTTTTGAAATCACCTAGATTGTGATAATTTATTATGGAAGCCATAGCAAAACGAATGCATTCCAGTTATAAAACATATGTTCAAAGATCAAATCATTAAGAATTTCAAGACTGCCAGAGCATAGCGACAGACCAAGTGGGCATGCAAACAAATTTTCTCTGAGCAGGACTCCATGCTGCTGAAGAAGCTGCCCCACTATGGAGCCAGTCCCAGCTCCACCGATCTATCCTAATCCCCACTTCTAATGGACGGTTGGTCCTTACCTACATTTTACACAATTAGACTTACTGTATATGTTACTACATCTAATCCTCACAGGAATGTGGTAAGTAAATTACTATTAATAGCCCCATTTTAAAGACCAGGAAACTGTAGGTCACACTAACCCTAAATCACATGGCTAATAAGAATCTGAAACCTGATCCCAGAAGTAATATGAATTGAGTACTCATGTTATATCTTTGCTTTTCTACAAATACCAAAAGGTCACATTACATGTCCAACTGCCCAGCCAAAATGACAACACCACCAACAGCCACCACCGTCACAGCAGCAGCAGCAGCAACAACAACAACAACAGCAAAACTAAGACAACACTCTGCTGCCTTCTTCCACATTGAGCCAGGCATCACATTCCATTTTCTCACCTCAATATACATCTCAAAACCAACGTTTTACCAATTTGACTTCTATTGTTTACTGTTCCTCATCTTTTCTTGTCTCAATTGCTACAAGAAACAAACTGTCCTTACCAGTTATAAAAGCATTTCACAATTCATATTTATGGAACTCGAATGGAGATCAGATCCACATATCAAGGCTTCCGCACTGTGTTCGAGGTTTGCTATGATGTGGCTTATGAGAACCTGAGCGGCCTTAACTTTGACATCGGCTCCTCATACCGCAACCCCGCTTCACGCACTGTGTTGCCCTTGTGTTCTTTAACCTCTGCAGAAGCTTAATCCTCCCTCACTGGACCTCTGCCTTGCAGAGCCCTGTGTGCCTAGTTTGCTCTATATGCCACCTACTGTAGATAACTTTCCTCAATTCTCTGCCCTCTCAAGTCTAAATTGTTGCCAATTCCCTGTTGTCGATAGCTTTTAGAGAGTATTAATATGAGAGCTGAAATTGTTTGGGCATCTGTGTATTGACACTGGGCAAGTGATTTCAGTGTCTATGTACACATCACAGGTTATTGTGCAGGCTAATTTATAATCTGTGAGACACTTTACAGCAGTGTCTTGGGTAATCTCAGCTCGCTATGTCCCCAACGAGTAGTATAGCATAAGACAGTGTAAAGAAGGAACTAGATGCTTTATGAACACTTGTTGATTGAATGAACATCCAAAAACACTAAAGGAAAATTACTTGTTTGTTTATTATAACATTCCCTTTAGGTATAACACCATAAAATGAGTTGTTGGCATTGTTACGCTTCTGCCAAAATACTCAAGAGTTAAACAGATATAGCAGGACCATTAGGATTATTCATTTGGCTCTAGGCAGTAGAAACCAAAATGCGGAGATATTGGTGCTTAATGACAGGAAAATATCATTAGCAAGCTAAAGAAAGTATGTGCTCCCAGGGGAGATGATTGCAGAATAAAACACTGTGTAGTGAATTCTTGATTACCACATATGCTTTTCTCTCTCCTAGATTATGTTTCTCTCTCCTTGTCATGTTTTTGCAAAATAGGAAGTCACAAGTAACCTCAGGTTTTAATTTCAAAAAATATGATAGATGCAAAATTAAGACTTAGTCGCCATTATATTTAAAATACATGTTTGCTCATCAATGGCATCAGCATATGTTTTAATATTTCCATGTTAAAATACTCCAGAGATTCTGGACCAAGAAGAGATAGAGACAGAGATAGACACAAAGACAAAGACTTTTCATGATGTGAATTACTCATCTGAGAAAGGAAGATAAGCAGTTTGACAATGTGCTTTCTGTGAGCTGGAGAGCCATGAAGGCCAGTGATGAAATTCAGTCTCATTTCAAATGCCTGAAAACTATGCAAGCCGATGATGTGTGTCTGAGTCCAGGCTCCAAACGCCAGGAGATGCGATGACTGAGAGTAGAGGAAGACGGGTTTCCCAGCAGAAGAAGAGGGAAGGCAGAGAATTTGCCTTTCTTCTTCACTTCAGACCCACAGCAGGACTGGATAGTGCTCACGTTGGTATGTGCAGGTGAATCCTTTTTACTCAGTCAACTGATTTAAATTTTAATCTGTTTTAGAAACATCCACACAGACACATCCCAAAAGGTTTTATCAGCTGTATGGGTGTCATTTAATTAGCCATGACACTTTTTTGTAATCACAATGACATCAAATAAGGGATTGATGTCAGCTATTATTACTGAAGTGGTACTGAAGTATTAGTACCACAATAACACTAAAAAGCCAGTGGCCTCAAAATTCAGTATTATGAAAGGATGACTTATAAAAAAATAGCTTTAGCTGGGACAACTTCTCAGTACCCAAGAGTCCTCAGATCCTGTGAGGAGGCAAGTTTGAATCTGTTCACCTGGAAATTGAGTTGCTGTACAGGAGACCAAGAAAAAGAGGCTTCCTCGAAGCCAGGATCAATACTGCTACATTTTCCTTCCTGTTGAATCCTATTGGCCAAACCTAGTGTGGATCTAACAGAGGGAAGAAAACTCCATTTTTCAATAGGAGTCAATACAAAGATACATTTCAAAATAATTTGGTACAGAGTTGTGAAAAATTGAGGACATATCCATAACCAATTTCTCTTATCATTCAATATTAACGTAGTGTGTAAAGACAGGTCTAGATACATATTTGGTGGCCTCTTGGGAACTGAGTAAAATGGTAAGAACAAGCCAAATGAATTAGGGTGTTTTACTTATTCAGGACGTAGACAGTTTCATTATATTCCTTATCACCATGTTAAAAAAAAGAAACACTCAGATGACGTCTATGGTTGTTTAAGATGGAATGAAGACTTTTTGAGTGGAAAATTATTTAAATTTCAATATATATGCAAAAGCACTTAGAAGTATAAAAGTGAAATTCTTTAAATGCATTCATTTACATTTATCCTGATATTGGCTTTATTTTGTTACAAAATACTAATTTTGTTGTCTCTTTTCAAGAGGACATGTTCTTATATACGTTAAAAAAATCGCCTGTCCTTTTAATCACTAAATGTAAATTTAGTTAACCCGCATGGTTTTTTCCTTAGTCACTTTACAAGTTATATTTCTGCATCACAGATAACATTTCCTATACGGCTCCCACATAAAAATAGCTGCTCTTCTTTTAGTTAAATGCACACAGGGACTTTTATTTATTTAAATAAGTATTTATGCTGTTGATGTAACAGCTCTTTAAAATAGCATCCCTTTAAGCAATAAGCTGTTTCTGTACAGCAAATGTATCAACTCTATATTAATATATGAGAAAACCTGCTATTATACAATGTGTAGTTTATAATATTGTTAGTTTTACTTAGAAACTTTTTATTTAATGCTTAATAATTTCCCTTAAAATGGCCTGACTTATTTCCAAATACGTGAAATACATGGAAAAATCCACTGTAGTTTTTCCTGTACCTCGTTGTTATAGCTGAGTGAGCCAAAATGGCGCAGGTTTTTACTTGGGACAAAGGAAAGAATTGACAAGCACACATGTCATAATAGGTAGTAAGGAGTTAACGTTTATTGAAGATCATATGGAAGGAACAGGCAGAAGGAAGAGGAACCAGGAAGAGAAACTCTCGAGCCTCAACACAGCTCAGACTTCCAGTATTTAGATGGTCTAACTTAGGTGCTCCCCATCCGTGTCAGACGCCTCTGAGTCCGGATGCCTCCCATCCCTCCTCTCACCGTGTCAGAACTGACGATCTGCCGCCGCCGGCACCGGGACCTCCCGAGACCAAACACAGCTAATCACCAGGGCGGCGCGTGCCCACTGCAGGAAGGGAGGGGAGCGGCTCACTCAGCACTCCGTTTCTAACTGTACCGCAGTAACACGGGGTTGTATCTGTGATACTAACTGATAGGGTACATGTCATTTACCTTGTGAGAAATACTAGCAAACTCATTCATGCTTCATCAGTCCTATGCAAAAAAGGACCAAGAGATGGAAAGAGAGAGAGAAGGAGAAAGAGAAAGAGAGAGAGAAAGAGAGAGGGAGAGAATTAAGTAAATCAAGAAAGAACGAAGAAAAGAAAAGAAAAGAAAAGAAAAGAAAAGAAAAGAAAAGAAAAGAAAAGAAAAGAAAAGGAAAGAAAAGAAAAGAAAAGAAAAAAGCAAAGAAAACTTTGACTTCACTAGCAGGGCCGTAGTAGCCGTGTCCTTTGTTTTTTGCACCTTTAGTACAATCCCAGAGCACTTCCCATCCGCAGCTCTGAATCTCTCTCTACTCCCAACTGCACAAATTCTGGGAGTCTCAGCTCAGTGTACTCTCCAGCTACGTATTGTCAAGCCGAAGGCTCCTTGTGCATAAGAGTACTACTCAAATTTGGGTACTTTAAAGTTAGTGTTCTAAAAACAGCACTTTATTTCTTCTAAAATCATGAGCACATGATATCAGGAAAAATGTCTCAATAATTTTAAACGCACCAAGTAAGTGCTCAGTCAACATTTGCTGAATAAGCAAGTATATATGTGACAAATTATTCCTTGAAAATTCAGGTCAGCATGCTTTTCCCTATAAAACTTTGTTCACCTCGCTGAAAAAAAATATTAAAGGTTGTAATGTTATAACCTCTCTAGCATTTTTCTTTTTATTTCCTTCTCCAAGTAGAAATAATCTTTCTTTGTGAAAAAAAAAGAGATTCTGATATATTCATTTTATATCAGCCCACAAATAATACTTTACTGCACTTTTTTGCTTAGAAACCTGTTTCCCAACTTTTTGACCCTGGGTTTTTTGAGAACAAGAATCTCTTTGACTTCTGCTGTAGCAACAGAACTTCTGGACATAAAGTAGACGCTTAATGAATCTGGGCAGATGGGAAGTAAAGACTCTCATGGTACTTAAACTGCTGTTGTTTAAGCTCTTCTGTGTACCCAAACCTGGAGGAAATCACTGGCTTCCACACTCTTGGTTCTTTGTTGATTGAATTACATACTCGATTTTATAAATCTAGATTTCATAGTATTCTTTTCTCAGCTAGTTTGGAAAAAAACTTATTCAAATAGGTGTGCCACATATAGCACAGGCTAGTTGTTAGTTTCATGGAGGACTACTCAAATTGGGATCCTTTGAAATCAGGGTATGCTATCACTGTACTCTAAAGCCTGAACTCTATTTTATTTCTCCTAAAATTATGAGCATTTGATGTCATGGGAAATTTTTTCAATAATTCCCCAGGTCCTTAAACTAAGATACAGATACTGATTTTGATTAGTTTACTTCTAGTCACTAATAAAAAATGATCGGAGGATAACACATCTGATGAATGTAGGTTTTGTGTATCCTTGAATTTTGCAAAATTTTATAGTTCCTCTGGTCACTCTAAATAAGAAAGTGTATTATAATTTAACAGGATAAAACATTCATCTCCAGAATATAATATTTGTGCAATATTATTAAAAATAACTCTTTTGACTTTTTATTGGAATTTCTCCTTCTAGGTACCATAATATCCTTTCATTACACAAAAATTTCCACATTTTTAAAAGATTCCTCTGCTGCTTTCTATCCCTAACTTTGACTTTCATCTTCCAGGTTAAAGTCTCAGGGCCTACCATTGTCTGGTTCTTGAAAATGCAGTTTCCCAGCAGATTATACTCTACTTTGTGCTTTGCTACTTGAGGGTTTGATGTTTGCTGAGTGAGCGAGAGGTTGAAATGTGTCATGCTTCACAAGTACGCAATCCTATTTCAAATGAAATCAAAGTCTGCTCCAGAGTTCCTGAGAACCAAGCACAACGGAGTCATACTCAGTTAGGTCAGTTATTATTCTTCTTTGTAGAGTATTTCTGTCACCCAGATTTTCAGAACAGGATCATTTTAATGTACATTTTTTATATTAGCATATTGCATGAAATAATCAAATAGGGCAGAATTAAAATCGTTATGAATGAAGGAAAATACTAATGTAAGTGTTCAAAACTTCAGGAAAGATACTAAGAAATGAATTAGATAATGACAGCAAGATAAAAAAATATAATCAAGACACATAGAAGTGCACAAGTAATGTTTATGAAAACGTGTCCTCCCTGGTGAAATTGATAAGCTATTGAACATGAAAAGAGAAATATAAAAAGACATTTTGGATACATTAAGATAAAGCAGGTACTAAGTATCATACAGCAATTTTTCTTTTCAATTTATAAATCTATCTCCCTGACTATCGTTGATTCTTGTATCAGGTTTGATACAACTTTAAGGTTTCTTTGGGGATTCATAATCATACAGGAAGGCTGAAATGTGTATACTTTCCACATGTTCATACCAAGTTGTTTTATGAGTGACGAAATATAAATTTTGAGCCACTTTCATAAAAACAGTGTTTTCAGCAAATATATTATTTGAAGTACAATGAATTGGTATGAAGTTACCTGAAAGGTAGTTATTATCTAACAACCTCTTGTCAAAAACTCAAATTGAAATTTGCTTATGGAGAAATTTTTTAAATGACAATTTTGGGGATCTTTTTTCAACTTTAAGAAGTTTGCTTTATATAATTGGTAATCATTTTGCAACTAAGATTTTTGGATAACAACATCTTAAGTCACTGTAAGAGTATATAAAATTGACGGAAAGTTAAAAGTGAAATATTTTGATATCACTCAATATTGAGTCTAATTATTAAAAGAGATACTATAGGATGCATTGCAAAGCAGAAATGTCTAAATATCTGCAGTTATAAGAAAAAATACTTTCAAAACTGCCATCATAAAAATGATTTATAAGGAAAGGTTACTTTCAAAAATATTACTAAAGGTTAAAGTATTAGAAATCTATTACAATTCATAGGTAAAAAATAAGGAGTTACTATAAAGGACAATATGGCATTGAAATCACAAAAAAATAACACTCAAAACAGGGAGAACTGGGATTTTTAAGATTTTAAATTCTTAATACATTCTCTTATATTTCAATCTTATAGAACACAAAACATTAATAACAGAGTATAAGACACTGATAGAGATAGTTGTATTTTCAAAATACAATTCAAAAGCCTGTGTAATAAATTACAAAAATGTTTTGAGGACTAATTCTCATTGGATAACTGTGATAATTAATTGTGATGTCAACTTAATGGACTAAAAATGCTTGGCTAATGGATTAGTAGAGCACAATTGGAGGTGTGTCCTCATATGATTGATATGTAGGCTGCAAATGAGGAGGAAAGACCCACCCTGGGTGTGGGTGATACTAACCAACAGGCTGTAGCCTGAATGGAATAAAAAGGGAAAGGAGGAAGTGTGCCCTTGTGCTTCTCTGAAGGAGCTCCTGTCTTCGCCATCACCCTTGCAGGTTTGTCCCCAGTTCCTTCTGGTTTCTGGTGCAGACCTTCCAGCCTTCCACTGCAGAACCCCTCAGTTTTCAGAAAGGGCCTCAGACTATACTTTGCAGTCATCTTCGGGCCTTTGACTTTCTACTTGATCCGCCACCTCTTCAGTGTGCAGATGGTTATTTTACATTCTTCCACGCCTGAGTCTGAAAATGTCTTACTGTAAGCCTGCTTTGTAAATTCTTTGTGTAACATTCTGCCATGTTAGATCAGATATAGTAGAGACATAATGTTAAGTCTGTCCCTCCAGTGAACCCTAAATGATGCAACAAAATCCACGATTGGCTCTGACCCAACCAGTCCTGTTCCTTCTACTTGGTCTAACAGGAAAGTCTTACAGGAAATGGACCTTCTTTGCAGGGAAGTTGGAAATTCATTCATGGGCACCTCTATAAGGGCAGATGTTTCTACACTACTTTCAGCTCAGTCTAGGCCTAATTTCTAAAATGTCCTGAAAATCAGGGGCTTGGTACTTCTCTTCAATTCTTCTATAGTTAAAGGAATTTCAGATGACAGCACAGTCACACAATCCAGGTTGCCTACTACTTTGAGGAAGTATTTTCTTGAGGGAACCTCTCCAGGAGAGTCATCTAAAATGATAAGTTGACTGAATGAGAAGCAGACAAGTCACTGAGATTTTAGAGTATTCGTTTCAACAGCAGAGAAGTATTACTCCAACAGACAAGTGCTATTGTTACTTTTAGCAACAGCGACTACATTACATGTGACCTGGCACCAAAGGGCACCACATGAGTCTAAATTACCAAAGAAACGGCATGGCCTTCTTATCCTTTCTATCCAGAGGTAACTATCAAGCTATTTTCAATGTTAATTTAATTTCTCCTGAACGTATTGCTAAAAAATGATTGATTCTGTGGTCATACTCTCGTAATCAGTTTTTAATCACTTTCGTTCTCAAGGTGAAGGAGGAAGGTTTCCCACTTTTAACTAAATGATTAGAAAGCACTAGTGTCATAATCTCCTGGAAATAACAGAGTCATCAGAATATGCAATGACAGTACATCCATTTCGGTGTCATATTTCTGTCATGTTAAGCTGTAAGTGAAAAGTCATTAGAAAATTCATATTGTGCTTCCAACTAATAATTATGTGAAGTTCATAAAGATTTCATTAAGACAACTCTCTTCCAAGAAGTATTGCATTAAGATACATATTCCTCCATGGACCTAACTATGTAAATAGATGTTAAATATAAACATTTAAATCCAATTCAACTACAACGTGTCCTATAGCAATAGTTGGATACATTTACAATGATTAGTCAGAGAAGATATTATTCATGTAAGTAACTTAGTTCTGCTTGATCTTTGTAAATAGTGCAATATTATTTGAAATGTCAAGAGAATTTCACTTATAAGAGTCAATAGGCTTTTATTATTATTTACTTTTCAAAAGTTTAGTTGTATTATTAACTTTATTGTCCCAGAATAATATGAGGATTTTTCCATCGATGATATTAAAATATTCTGTATTAGTCAGCTTTATATTGCTATAACTAACCACTGCTGAACTCCAAGAAACGGGTAGACCTAGTACTTCAGGCCTCTGGTGAAGGTGGCATATCATCTTGAATGCGTGTCACAATGGGAGGTCACAGCTCCAGCCACAAGGATGAGGGAGGGGGAAAGAAATGTCAAGGTCCCACAGTCCCCTCTGGGAACACACTCCCAGTGGCCTAAGGACTACTTGCAAGGGCTCACCTCTTAAAAATTCACAGCACTTACCAGGCATGGTGGCACATGCTGGTAATCCCAGCACTCGGGAGGCTGAGGCAAGAAGATTGCCTCAAGTTTGAGGCCAGCTTGGGCTACATATTGAGTTCAAGGAAAGCCTGAATTATATAGCGAGAAACTGTCTCAAAAAACAAAAATTCACAGCACTTCTGGGTACCACCACCCTGAGGATCAAGTTCTCACATATGGAATTTTGGGTGACATTTATCAAACTATTACAACATGTACACATTGTACATATTCACACACACACTCATACATACACTCAAGGTATGTCGTTTAATCCTAATGATAAATATTCAAACTAGATAAGATTGTGCAAGTTACAAATGAGAAAAATAAGGCAAGAAAGCTAAGGATTGTATGGAAACAGTCTCACAAAAGGTTTTTAGCTCAAGATTTCTGAGTCCTGAGCACTATTTCTCTATGCTAATGTTTTCCATATCCTGTTTTCCATATCCTGTTCCATCCGTAGAATTAGGAAACCTAAAATTTAGTAGGTATTACTAACTACATGACATTGATATATTTTCTTCCTCAAGGAAAGTTTTTGAATAGATTCATAAGGAAAATGTTATTAATGACTTTATGGATTGATCACTCAAATTTTATATGTAATAATGCATGTTCATTTAAATAATTATGCTTTATTTTCAAGGTAAATATATGTAGAATTCTAATAAAGAAAATCAAATATATTTATTTGTGTAGGAAAAGTAGTTTTATCAAATTACTCTCTACTTTGCATTCTGGCCCTACGTTGGTGGTTAGGAGGCCCAATAACCACTAATAGCAAATACTTATATCAAACCTTTCATGTACTTGACAGTACCCTGTGTAACAAAGGCAAATAGACAATACTAACAATATTTTATAAGGAAGATGTAATTATCACAAAATACATTAAATGAGTCTTAAAAACCACAATTGTGGCACTAATGGATATCATACCACACAGAAATTACAGGTAATAGAAAAGACTGATTTTCTCTAAAATTTGGATGAAATAAACAAAAAGGAATACAAAAACTTTTTTTTAAATCCATGCTGATTTTTTCATATTTATTTTATTTTTTGAATTGTGTAGAGTATTTGAAGTTTTGTAAATCATTTAAAAAATAATAACTGGTACCTAATTTCTCTTAGTGGTGAAATCTAACTTAGAATAAAACAATTGCCACAGTTAAGGCATTAGCAATGTTACAGTAATTAAATACAATGCTGATTTGGTTTTGGTTTGGATTTCACTTTTTTCCCCAATGCCCTCTTACTGTTCTAAGATTCAGTACAGGAGAGCACTTCAAACATTAGTCTCATCCACTCTCTTACAATTGTTCAGTCTCGCCTGCCCAACCTGGTTACTCAGACAATCCTCAGATAATAGATATTCCCTACAATACTGCGGAGAGCCACAGGAAAGGTAGGAATGGGTGGTGCACTACGTGTAACTGACAGTGTACAACGATTGGAATACTACAAAGGCCCAGAAAATGGTTCATATCAAAACTGTTACTCAAAAGGTAAATGTAAACTTTAAACTTCGTAGATTATTATTTTTCTTTTTGCCTTTTCTGTTCTCATCTATAACATACATCTATTGTGATTTTTTTTTCTTTTAACCAAACCATCCTGTGTCTCTATGTGCTCTTTATTTTTTTCAGTTCCTTAGTATTATGGAGATCATGCCATCTCTTTGTCATTAGACACAACATAAAATTTCCTGAATTCTAAAATCTTCAGTTATTGATATCTGAATTTATGATTTTTTCTATGCATTTCCAGTGTATTTTTATACTTCTCACTTTGTGCAATTATACAGTTTTTAAGATGTGTTTTCATCTTACTTGCTTACTTGTGCTTTGTTTTTTTGCATTTTCTTCTCTCATCCTTGAACAAGGTGAAAAAATCCTGTAGATGCAGAATTTTGAATCGCTGATGATGCCAAGTCGACACACTTAAATGATGCTCATTTTTCCTTCCCAAAAGTCTTCTGAACAAAAAGAAGAAGAAATATTTTCTTGTTATAATGCTCTGTTATTTTGAAGTATTTCTAGAAGAGTTAGCCTTAATTATTCTAACCCACTCAGTCTACATCTTGAAATTAAATTTGTACTTCCCTGGCATATTAATATGCTTGTCAAACTCCCTGGTTCTAGACAGCAGATCCAGTTTGTTCACAAGAGGTAGTACAGTTTTCCATCCTCATTATCTGACATCCTGACTTGAAGCGGGAAACAAGGAAAGGAAGAAGACAGAGAAGGCAAAGGAGAAGGGTAAGAAAAGAGTGGATGAAAAAAGAGGCAGGTGAAACAGAGAAAGGTGACAGAAGAAAAGCAAACTATTTATCACATGTAGTCCTGTCGCCATTTGTCTCTGCCGTGGTCATGAGATAGCAGCTCTGTGTGGCAGCATATCTTAACATGTAATGCATTCTGCACCCCTTTATCTCCCCGGAGTTTGCTCTGTTGTTTTCTTCCCTGATGTCTTTTATCTGTGTGGATACAGAAGCATAAAATTAACAAGTGGAATTAGAAGGGAGTATTACTGTTCTAATTAAAGATTAATACTCATTTGAATGAAAGGAGATTTCCAATTGTGTACATTACATTAATCATATATTGAAAGTGGAACTGAAAGTAGGGAAAGAATGGAAAAAAAAAAGCCTTAACTTTTTCCATATAACTGTTTCATGATTTAAATAAGGAATAAAAACTCAGAAAACGCCCTAGTAGGACTATATCGGACTGTGACAGATATCACTACCAGCTGATCAAAGATTTGTGCATTTCCTTCACAGTGTGCAGCTATAGGAAGCATCAGGGGAGCCAAGAGTTATGTTTCCTGGCTCATCTTGCATTTTGCAGGTCTCCGTGGCTGTGTTTTCACTAATAGAATATAGAATATGGGCAGGCATTTTATACTGTACTTCTTGGTTTGGCTTCTACTTTCAGGGTGATCCCTCTCTGTCTTAGTCTGCTTTATGACATACACAGTTTAAAGGAACAAGGCTTTTTTTGACTTACTGTTTCAGAGGGGTCAGTTCACAATTAGCATCAAGGTAGAAACATCAGGGCAGAAGCGTGTGGTAGAAGAAAGCTGCCTGTCTTACGGCAATACAGAAGCAGAGAGAAAGGGAAAAGTCTGAGAAGAAGGGGATCAGTACCAGATAGAGTAGCCAAGATTGCACCCTCAGACACTTTCAGAAGTGGGTTTCACTAACCTTCTGGTTGTCTCTTAGGCCAATCAAGCTGACAATGCAAATTAACCATCACTCTCTGTCAACTTGTCACCTGAACACATCTCTTTAAACTGCGCTTAATGCTAAATAGCAGCAATAACAATGTTATAATTCCAGCTGACGCAGGCCAACTATCCTCTGTACAACCAACAATGCGCTAATTTCTTCCCTAATGTCTCGGGAGTTCCAGCACTATGCAAAATTCCAACTCCAAAACCTCTTCTGAGGCTCATAGCAAAGTCTCAGCTATTTGCCAAATATAGAAACAACAAAGTAAAACCAGAAATATAGCAATACATTAGAAGAAATCAATTATAGTTGTTTATATACAATATACATATACAGTATGTATACATATAGCAAATCTATAGCTACATATGCCATTAGGAGTAAGTTATTCCTACTCTTGTATCATGAAGACTTATATTCACTGTACTAAAGAAGAGGGTTGTTGTAGTTCAAATATTTGTGTTCCCCAAAATTCATGTATTTGTTTGTCATTTTTCATTACCCAAACATTTTGACTGCATGAGAATAAAATCACATTCTAGTGCTGTATATTTCACTGTTTTCCTTCTCAGTTCTATATTTCAAGGTTCAAGGAAAAAATGGGGTCTGTGTTTTATCTTGGTTGTCCTGGTACTGGGTTTCAAGTCAAATGCCTGGACGTAATTCTTTCTCCCTTTAGCAAGTGTGTTGTGTTTATCTCCACCACTTTATTTTCGAAGAAAGAGGATATCAGTCACTCTTTTTTTCCTGTTTTTTCAAATATGTCTTTTCTTTTTATTACTAGAAAACCAGGCACTATGCTTTCTTGCCTGACTTCTTTAGCTCTTGGGAAGGTAGTCTTGTTCCCAATTGCTGTTCAAACTCTTGAGACTGCGGGGATATAATTATTTAAAGATTATATGTGAGTGCTATTTTCCTCTAACTGTTCCTGTGGTTTACCTTTTATTTTCAGTACTCGTGTAATTTGAAGCACAGAGGTTTTAATATTGATAAAGTCCAATGATCTTGTTGCTGGTTATCTTTTATGGATGCTACTTTAGTTATCATGTGTAGGTCTTGAATATTTTCCTTGTATTTTTTAGAAGTAGTATAGTTTCAAACTCATATCACTAGATCTATCCATTTTGAATAAATCTTGACACAGTTCATAAGAGGAAGATATACGTGACTTTATTTACATGTGGGTATTCTGTTGTCTCAGCACCATTCAAAGAAATGTCACCAGATATCCCAAGGAATTTCCTAAAAAGAGAAAATGAGAAGCTCAGCTCACCCCAGGCAGGTACTTGATATATCATTGCTAAAAAGCATTTCAGGACACATTAATGAGAAACATAAGAAGATGCATGAGGAAAATCAAAAAAGTACACATTCAGAGAGAAGGATTACAGGCATCTGAGGACTGAGGTGCACTAATGAGGCAAGAAATCAGGGGTAGGACAAATCCTCAAACCAACCTGGCAAGATGTGGCAGAAGCAGGAAAAAGAACAAAAAGAGAGAGAGGTGAAAAAAAGCCTAACAAATTCAACAAGATGTTTCCTAAAAAGAGAAGAGCGGCACAGAACACAGGACCCAAATGATTCCAGGCTAATGACTTTCGGACCCTATTCACAGAATCAGCCTGGAAATGCTATTCCTGGTCCTGCATTTGAATCTGGCTTGTTCACAAGACCAGTCAGGATGCGATATCCCTGATCTTTCTGTCACCTGGGGCAGGACCAACCAAAAGGCACTGGTCCCGAGTCTTCATTTATGTCTGGCAAGAGGCCAGAAGAGTTTTCGATAGGACAATTTCCCGAGTATCACATTTACATGAGATGGGGCCATTTCCATCATTTTGGATATTCAACATCCCATTCCCCTTACTCTGAAGGTGGCCGTGAACCTTCTTCGCTAACCTGCTCCTACCCTGTAGCAGTATATTTTCTTTTGCTTCAAAAAATCTTATTGCCTCTTCTATGTATCTTCTCCAGCTCTTTGTTAGGATATCACAGACCTATCATGAAGCCCACTGAAATTCCTATTTAGAAAGACGGTCGTCTAGAGTCAGATGTATTTATGTGGCCTGGGGTTATTCTCAAGTTCGATGATCCAAAAGGTTTATCTCTTAATTTATTTGACATTTGAATTATTTCACTAAATTCAGATTGCCTACTAGTAGGCAAAAGCAAAAGCTGGCTTTATCAACTAGTTTAAAATGTAACCATTTGAATGCGTTCAACTTTAATGATATGGTACCCAATTAATAGTACTCTTTTTTGAGAGATAAAAGCTTTGGGATTTACAAACTTCTAGTATGAGAAGAAAAACACAGGCCAAATTTATGAAGTTATAAAAGATTTAAGATTCTTATGTATTGAAGAGTGAGAAACCTGGAAAAAACAGACCTGGAAGTGAAATGGCATTGCGACCTTGGGTAACTCTGGTCAGTTCTCTGTCTCCTTTCTACTTATCCTTATTTCTTCTATCCTACCTCAGAAAGGCTATTTTTTTTTGTTGAACAGCAACCTCCCATACATTAAGAATTTGTATCTGGACTTCAGTTAAGCTACATCGATCCATATTTCTGTCTTTTTTTCCAGTAACATATTTTCTTTCTAGTTGAATCTTTATTAAAAAAAAAAAAATGTAAGGAGTTGGGGATTTAGTTCAAGTGGTAGAGTGCTGGCCTAGCGAGCACAGGCCTTGAGTTCAATCCCTAGCCCCTCAAAAGTAAAATAAAATAAAATAAAATAAAACATTTAAATGAGATGTAAAGTCCTGTAAATACCATTTTCACATTCAAGACACTTTTGTCCATTATCAGTCTTTTGCATTTCCATGTCAATTTTAGATAAACTTACACATTTCTGGAAAAAAATCCATACTGAGTACATGATAGAAATTGTGTTAAATTTATAGATAAATTTGGGAAACATTTACCTTACATATTACCTTATATAAATTTACGTTATATATTTTTTAGTCCTTATAGGCAGCTAAATTAGCTAGAAATTAATATACAGTCGAAGAGGGACTGGACTCTCAAAGAAGTCAATGAAAAATAAAGACATCAGAATTGTGGCTGAAGGTGCATCTGAAGACAGCAAGCTGTCAAGATAAAGTCACAATGGCCAGACTTATGTATGTCCCTAAGCCATAGCAAAAACTTGAGATTGTACTGTAATTAGTACCACTCAGTTCATTAAGTCCAGGTGTGCATCTGACACCCCAGTGGGTGACCAGTACATTTGGAACCATCCTTTCCCAAAATAGTTTCAGTTTTAGAGGTTAGAAGTAAACCAAGGTTAATGATGTCAGCCATATGGCCTTGCCAGGTGCCCTGCTTCCCTATTCAGTCAATATTAGCTAAGCAGCTATATTTGTATTCCTATAGGTTGATTGTAGTTTGACCCATATTGTACCCACATTGTGACTTTGTTGTATATAAATTACCCCTGACAAAGCCTTAGTTGCAACCCTCTCAGGACTCCCCTTGTCTCTCAGGAGCTATTCCTATTCCCTAATGAACCTTTCCTGCACTTAACCTCCTTTGTCCTTTGGAATTCATTCTTCGATTTCAGGAGACACTTTTGGCACGTCTGATACCTAGCAGATTGGGAAATATATTTCTCCTATATCACTCATATAGGTGTATGAAATATTTCTGAACTTACTGTAGTAGTAACTTTTCTAGAGTCAACGGTTTGCAAAGGAGAAGATTTAATACAGGATACTTACAAGTTACAACATTCACACACAAGCCAAATGCAGGAAGACTGACGAACGTCTACTTATGCACTGGAGACCCAAAGATCCAATTGAGGGCTGGGAGCCCACAACAATGTCCCATATACCACTATATCTGCACTAAAAGGCTTCGAGTCTGTACTGGAACCAGGATAGGATGCTTGCAGCAGAGATGAAGACCAGAGCTCCCCTGAAGCCAACAGCAGCCATCCTCAATGACAGCAAGGCCCCGAGCTCCTGAGTTGAGAACAGTCAAGTTCCCTTCGGGAAAACCAGCCACAACAGAGCTTCTCCTGGGAAACAGCTGGCCTCTATCTTCTGCTCAGTCTCCTTCATGTTGCGTCATCAACAATCCTCAGGTGGATCCTCTGTGTTCAGAACCATATCGACTCTGCCCAGCTGGACGTTCCTGCTCAAACTGATCACTATAGTAAGTCCACCACATTTACTTAGCTTTCTTCATTAATATTCTGAAATTTTCAGCACAAAAACATGTACTTTTAATTGTAAGTATATTTCTGTTTTTTTGAAAAGCATTTTGAAGGAAGTAACGTTTTATAAATTTCAAGTTCATTGTTAATATGTAGGAAACCAAAGTTCCTTCTTTAAATCAATATATCTTTTCTTATACAAATATTTTTATGTAAGTCATTGTGTTGAAAGGGTAAGTAGATTTTCTGGTCTGAGAGACGTGGTCTGTAATTTTTTTTTGTGAAAATCATTGCCCAAATTACAGTATTTGGGCCATTTATAGTTTTTCTGTTATCATACAAAGGAAATCTCTATCTTATAGGGGTTCCATTACTATCTAGGATGAACTTTAAGTTTTCCTCTTTTTACTAGAGAGTTAAGTAAATTCTAATAAAATAATTTCCTGAGTTCTGATGTGGAAGCATCTTTATTTTTAATAAGTTTAATTGTTCATACTTGGAATATTTATATAATTCCAATTTAGCTATGATAAAATCTATAATTCATAAATTGATATATAAACATATGTCTATAAATGGTATAAATATATATACATACTTACAGACGAAAACACATACATACAAATACACATATAGATTCCGAGGAGCAAACCACTGGGTTAATAAGAACACAGATTTAGGCAGGAGATAGGAGTGGTGAGGGGAAGATGGTCTTGGTTAGGAGTAAATTTTCCACCGTATATAGAAGAACTTTCTTCTTTACATATCCAAAAGGAAGGTGGGTAACCTAAAGGCAAGAAGTGTGGAAAAATTAGAGACCCAAATAACTTTCCCTCTTCATTCATACATATGTAGAAAGCTGGCAAGAGTCCCCTAAGGGCTGGGAGCATGGGAAAACAAACAAAAAAAAGAAATAAAATAGCCTGGTTATTTGAACTCCTAGGAGCAACCAGCAATTTCTGTGGGTCATCTTACCTATTCTGCAATAAATTCCGTTTTTTCATAAAACTAAGACTTTATCGAGAGTGATCTCTTGTTATTGAAGCTAGGCTGGCCAAATGAAATACTCTTCTTGTACCATCAAGACATAGAATAGTTCAGGTTACACAGATACAGGGGTTTATACGGGCAATGAGAAAGACAAAGTCTTAATGGTGAGGTCATCAGAAAGGGTAAAAGAGACCTATATCCAATTACTAGTCAGGAGGGAAGAAAGAATTTTAATAAAACTGACAATCACACATTGAGTATTTGTAAGGTTGTTTGCCCCTGTAAGCTTTTACCTCTACTATTCTTGTTTACCTGTATTATTGTATGGGCAAAAGCACAATTACTTTCATCACCTATCATATAGGTCTCAGCCAACAATTCTATAACAAAAAGTAGTTAAACAAAAGAAAGGCGTAACAATTTTTTGTAGTCATTATTTCACAGGACATAAGAGCCTTTGGAAATGAAGACACAGTACAGCCAGGGAAATCTATTTTTATGCCTAGGCTTGATGTAGCCAGCCAGTCGTGTAGAACTGTGATTGGCTAAAAGGGTGTGAGCTAAGGGTAACAGCCTGAGTCGGGGCTGCTTAGCAAGACATGTTTGTTCAGATTCTTCTTGGATTCTTTAATTATATTTTTTCTTCCCAGGTAGAATTCTGTGGAATAAGAGTCTTCAAGAGAGAAGGAGGAAAGCAGATCCTTTTTAGGATTCACGGCTTGTTCAGGAGAGAGGCTTTCTGCTTTCTATGAGCCACTAGGGGAAGAGGAATTCTGATTTTCATGCCTCACTCCAATCAATAAAGAAGGGGAGGAGACAGTGACATAGGAGAAAAAAGTAACTCCCAACCTGCTAGATGTCAGACACGCTGAG
>PVJO010008164.1:0-76944 GCA_004026905.1 Hystrix cristata | reverse complement strand
GAGCCAACGCAGATCCGCGCCGGGAGCGCCTGACCTGCAAGCTCAAGCCTCGCTCCAAAGATCTCGCTCTCTCTTTAATAGTCTAGCTGGGGGTTATTAATCTTGCTTATGTTTTGTAAAAACAAATTCTGTTTTGTTGATTTTTTTTTAGTCTCTAATTAATTTTTTTTCTTTTCTAAACTTTATTACTTCTTCCTTTCTACAGTTTTTTAGGTTTTATTTGTTCTTGTTTTTCTAGTTCCTTTTGGTTCCTTGCAGTTGTTTGAGATCTTCAGCTTTCTTTATGTAGTTATTGATTGCTACAAACTTCCTCCCAGTACTGCTTTTTCTGTATCCATTTTCATTTGTTTGAGAACCTTTAAATTCCCTTCCTAATTTCTTCCTTGATCTATTGGTTGTTCTGTTTTTATGTTTAATTTTTATGTATTTGTGTAGTCTCTAAAGTCTTTCTTGTTACTGGTTTCTTGTTTAATTGTATTGTGATCAGAAAAGATACTTAATATGATTTCAGGTTCTTTTTTTTTTCCTTTTTGGAGGGGGTGCTGGGGATTGAACTCAGGGCCTTCTGCTTGCTAGGTAAGAGCTCTACCACTGAGCTAAATCCCCCACCTCTGATTTCAGTGTTTTTGTTAAAATAAGTATATTGAAAAGATCTACATTCCCATTTTTATTTCAGCATTATTCATAATGACCAGGATATGGAAAGAAATGAAGTCTCCATCAACTTATAAAAATAGAAAATGTGGTCTATGTATACACTGGAATACTATTCAGCCATAAAACATTTTTATTTGCAGCAGTGTGGGTGGAATTAGAGGTCATTCATTATGTTAAGTGAAATAAGCCAGGCACAGAATGACACATACCAAATGAAATTACTCAAATATATGATCTAAAAATTGATTTCACAGAAGTTGAGAGTAAAATACTGGTTATCAGAAGATAGGGAGAGTAACAGGGTGAGATGGAGAAAGTTTGGTCCATGAGTACTCAGACAGGAGAAATCACTTCTGATATTCTGTCACACAATAGAGTTACTCTAGATAGTGATGCTGTATTATATATTTCAAAAGATTTAAAAGAAAACTGTTGAATGCTTTTGCCACAGAAAAAATATTTGAAGAAATGCATATGCTTACCCTGGTTTGAATATTACACAATATTTACATGTATTAAAAGATAACATGGTATCCCATAAATATATATATAATTTTGTGCATAAATATTGAAAGTGCATAAATATTGAAAAAAATATTATAATGGAGCTGAAAATTTCCATCACCTAGTGATGACATAGCTATGGAAACACTAGAGTGCAGTGCATTACTCATGTTTGTGGTATAAACAAACCTACTGGGCCGCCAGTCCTGCAAAAGTAGAATGCATATCATTTTGTACAGTAGTAATACTTGGTAATAAACTACTGTGTTACTGCTGTATGGCATTTCCTGCGCTATACACAGCAGTATTTTAGAGTATAATTCTCTGCTTATATTTAAAAAGTTAACTATAAAACAGGATACTATGTTATAGCAACAGCTGCCTCATATATCTGCTATTTACCAAGACTCGTGATTAGACAGTTTTCACTTGTGCTTGATTTAACTCATACTGTTTTGTTCATCTTGGCCTGAGGAGCGATAGCTACACCATGTACACATATACTATTAACCAAGGTATGTAGTAGGCTGCACCATCTAGGTTTGTCTGGCATACTTGGTGATGTTTGCACGCTGAAATCACCGAACAATGAATTCCTTAGCATTGTTAATTGAGCTAGAGAATGAGGACCAATGCACAGAAATTTCTCTGATAGTATCTAGGGACAAAAAAGCACCCCTATGTCCAAAGTTAGACATGAAGGAGTAAGAGTTGAGGCACGACAGAGGTCTTCACACAGAGCCTTCTCGTGACTCATCAGGGCTCTGGCAATGTGGGAATGAATACTGGTACATGCTAAAGCATGCAGGAACCTTGAAAACTTGCTACGTAAAGGAAACCAGACATGAAGGACCATATATTGCATTCATATGAAAGGCCTAAAATATGAAAGGCAAATGAGTAGAGACTGATAGATTAACATCAGCTATGGAATTGGGTGTATTGGGAGAGGGGAGGGGAATGACTACTATTAAGTACGGGGTTTTTAAACGGGTAATGGAAATGTTATAAAATTAGATGACATTGCACATTGTGAATATATTAAAAATATTGAATTGTATATATTAAAAATATTGAATTGAAGGGGTGATTTTATGAGACGAGAGTTATACCTTGGTAAAGCAGTTATTTGAAAAAATGCTGCATTTAATTCTTGTGTATTCAGTTTCAGATATGGAATAATTAGTTTTTTAACTTTTATTATT
The DNA here is from genome assembly GCA_004026905.1 of Hystrix cristata. Taxonomy (NCBI): domain Eukaryota; kingdom Metazoa; phylum Chordata; class Mammalia; order Rodentia; family Hystricidae; genus Hystrix; species Hystrix cristata. The sequence continues at coordinate 74,578 of PVJO010008164.1, read as the reverse complement.
AGTGCCTGTTAATTTTACAAAATATTGTGTTTCAGTGTGATAGTGTCATTATATCGGTCCCTAGTCTCTCTTGCTTTGATTGACTTAGATATTTTTTAAAATGACAGACCAGTTCTTTTGTAGTGTTCCTTCAGTTTAGTTTGTTTGATGTGTCCTCATGATTAGATTCAGTTTATACATCTTGGCCAGAAACATCAAAGAATGGATACTGTATTCTTATTGTATCTTAATAAGTGTTGCATGATTTCAATTTGTCCCATTACTAGTTAACTCATTAAGGTGTTACCTATCATGCTTCTTCCCTGTAATGTTATTCTTTTTCCATTTAAAATCTGTGTGTGTGCGTGTATGTGTGTGTGTATTTGTGTGTGTGTAGAAAAGTACTTTGAGACTGAAAAAATATTCCACTCTTCATCCAATATCTATTTATTTCTCTGTATCAGAACAGACCCATGATTTTACATGTAATGTATCATGTCATGATACATTACCAAAATTACCTATTTTGCTCTTCATGTTGTTCTGGATTCAGTCTGTGGGGCCCCTTCAAACTGGCTTCTGTGTCTTTGTGAATGTTCTTTTCATTCTTTGAGCTTTTTTTTTACTCTCTGACACACAGAGATGATGTGGTTTCATCTGTTCCTTTGTGTGCCTCAACCCTAGAACCAATTTTTTCAACAAGCCCTACCTCCTATTAGGTTTTTATTTATATTTATATTTACAAACTGGCTCTTAATCTCTAAAGGTGTACTAATTGCTCGTAGATGTATGTTTATGTATATGTACATGCACACTCTTCTATATTATCTAAGTATATCTATCCACCTATTCATCCCCATTATATCTCTCTATCTATCTGTTCATCCATCTATCATCCATTCACCCAGATATCCATCCATCTAACCATATATAGAACACTATTAGTTTATATTGATACTTTGACTTCAATCTAACTCCATAGCTTTAACTTAGTTTTCTCCTTTTCCACACTTGTAAGTCCCTTCACAGAGAATGAGAAACTTGATTTTCATTATCCTTGGGATAATTACTTATACAAAAAAAACCCCACCTTCATTCATTCTCGCACAATTTATGTTCCAGCACACCTCTGCTCCTTCTTGGAGCCAGATAATGGATTTTGGACTGACTTTTTTTTTTTTTTTTATAAAGAGAAGGGGAATAGAAGGGGAATGAGGATAAAGCTCTTTTTCTCTTTTGACTTATAACTTAGTGAATTACACTAATAGGTTTTTTTTAATATTGACTGACCTTTGGATTTTTTGCAATGTGCTATCCTTTGGTTTTTCTACTCTTTTATTAAAGATATTTTGATAAGTTAATTTATTTTGCAAACATGAAAAAGCTTTGGAGGGTCAGACACTTTCTTAAGACATTCCTTTAATTTCATTCTTTTTGTTTCTACAGAAAGAATACAAGGCTTTCTCCCAACTTCTTTGTGTTTCTTAGTGTCTTTGGTTTTGGAAATGGCATAAGAATGATGGCTTTATTTTCAGTAGTGGAAATTATTGTTGTGACTCAGAAACAAGGGACCACAGAATATCAACTTTGAGTGGTGAGGTCAGATTCTTGCAAAAGCTACCCAGTATTTACAATAACTTATGAGGCTTTTTAAATTGTCGTTGCTCTTCTTTTGTAGGTTGCTGTTAGAGAAACAGGAGATTTCTAACACTTTCTGGAATTTCAGAAAGAAAAAAAAAGAAAAGAAATAATTTGACCAAATACCATTACCGTTTGTTAGTCCAGTTTTGGAGAGGGCCACCTTAAAGAGTAATTGGTGAACAAACCAATACTTCTATTACTATCTTTCATCTCTTTCAGCCTAATCCAACAGAATTTGTTGGAGCCCACAAGAAATTTAATTGAACAAATAAATCTGCTGTGGAAAACATTTGTATTTTAAGCAGAGGTGGAATTTGGAGAAGTGCCATGTAGACATTTATCATTCTATAAATCATGATAATTGGCAATGACCTGCAACCTGGAACAGTTACGATAGTTAAATAATGTTTTATTTTTGAGGACTGCTTTTGTCCTCCCACCTGATTATTACCATGCTTTCTTGGATCCTTTAAGCCTGAACTACATATGTTGCTTATATTTATCCGGCTAATTGGTTAATTTTGGAAGTACCAATCTTGTAACTTGTTATTCTCCCTTTCACTGACTTTTAAGCTGTCATCCTTTTTATATTTCATGCTGCTCATTTTCTTCTCCATTTCTCATCGACCCTCCCTCCATTTCTGTTTAAAGAAGATATTTATTATGTATAGAGATTCTTCCAAAAAGATTGGTATGTGTGTGTGTGCTCATATGCATACACACATATGTATTTTTACCGTATATGTATACTTCTGCATATGTTACTTTTTCCGTAATTTATTTACTTCTGAAATTTTTGTCACCTTTAACATTGCGAAAAGGTGTTGGAGAAGGAGAAAAAATAATACTTTTTTGTTAAGGTTTATATGTGTTGAGGTTTATATGATCACTTTGGCTCTGGTGACTGAGAAAGAAGATAACACAATTTTTCAAGTGAAGAAAAAATAGCAACCATATTTTGGAAGTATACTCACTCATAAAACTGGTAGGTTACACTCATTGTAAGTGTGGATCAACTAGAGTGGTGTCTGAGCCTGGTGAATACTCATTCACTCATTCATTCATCCATTCAATGAACATTTATGGAGAGTCTTCCACGTTCTGGACACTGTCATTCATGGTGAGGATGTGTTAATAAGTAAAGGCAAATGTGGTCAATGCTGGTAAATGCTTGACAACTGGCTTTCCAAAAAGAAAAACTCCAATTTTTAGTATTTGCCTATTTCCAAGGTGTAAATATTCCCAGCTTAGCCAATTTCAAGCTCTCAGAGCCCACAGGATCAGAAGATATGGTCACCACCATTCATGGCAAGACAATGTGATCTGACTGCAGCCCCTTACTGGCCCTTGATGTCCAAGAATTTACAGTCAAGTTGGGGAGACATATGCACTGTATTCAAAAAATTACTTCAATAAAAGTGTAACTTAGAACCATGACTTGGTCTGTGAAGAAGGGGAATGTGGCATTATAATGGAATAGAATAAAGGAATATGACCCAGATTGTGGAAACATGGGGAGAATTCCTTAGGAAACTGATCTTTAAGCTGAGAATTTACAGCACAAAAGGAGATTACCGAGTGGAGGGGAAGAACGTTACAGACATAAGTGACAGTCATGCAAAAGCTCTGGGATAAGAGAGAACTTGGTGAATTTGAAGAAAATTACAGTCTTTGTGGGTGAGAACTGAAAGAAAGAGGAGTATGTGATCAGTTTGAAGCCATGGGAGGAATCGTGTATAGCTTATAAGCTGTGATAAGAATATGTATTTTTATGATAAAAACAAGGTGTTCTACTCAGCCTTCTCATCACTGGGACAAAATACTTCCCTACAACTTCAAAGAGGTATATTTTGGCTTATGGTTTCTGTCCATGGTCACATGATTCCGAGGCAGGAGCAGCAAGGCAGGAGGGGCATGGTGGAAGAGAAGTACTCAACCCACGGTGGCCAGGAAGCAGAGAGACAAGGGAGGAGCCAGGGGCAAGAATACACCCTTCCAGGTCACATCGCCAGTGACCTACCCTAACCAGGTCCCACGCCTAACAGCACATTTAGCTACTCAACACGTCACTGGTTGAATCCACTGATCAGTATGGCACCCCCTGCAGTCCAATACCCTTCCAAATATATGAAACTTTTGGGCGGATATTTTAGACCAGAAACATAACATTAGGGTTATCCAATGAGGAGTTTTAAATTTGGGAGTAAAATGATGAAACAAACTACATTGATCACTCTAACTACAAGGGGTTGAAGGAGTTGGAGAAAGAGTTGAAGTGTACTCAGATGGAAAGCTGGGAGGCAACCAGTAGTCTGTGAAGGGTGTTCTGTGTAAAAGATGTTAATAAATTGGACTAGGGTGTTGGCAATAAAAACAGAAAGGAATAGAGAGATTACAGAGAGATTTATGACCTTAAATTGAGAGGCTATCCCTTAGTAAGGGCTAGCATTCGATAGATTATCAGTCTGTCTGAGGTTTGCACAACTATCTGGATCCATGGTATGAGAACATGTGTGTGTGTGTGTGCATATGTGTGGGGTAAGTGTATCATACATTTTGGATTTGATGAGTTTGAAAAACCTATAAGACATCAAAGTGGATATATGGCTCTGGTCTGGCCTGGAGTATCCATTCTGGAGTAATATGCACGTAGATAGTTCAAGGAAGCCTGTATGGAGACTCTTGCTCTTCAGGCAGTAAACATTTTTCTAGCACTTATCCAGTGGTTTACACTATTCTATTTTATTTTTTTTTCTTAGGGGCCTTTTTCATCTGCATAAGGGAATAGTAATGCATCTTGCCAGTGTCATAAAGATTTGAGAAGAGTCGAATTCATTTTCTTTCTTTCTGAATTTATTTTCTGATCCCTTTTAAGTATTTTATATACTTTCATAGGCGATGTATTAAATGAAATGATGCGTGTAAAGAAGTTAGCAGTCACCTGGCACATAGGAGGAACTCAGGAATGGCAACCTCATCATCACCCTCATCTATCCGTCACAGTTACCTAGTTTTCATTAGTCTTATATTACTAACATGGTGAAAAGAAACTCATATTATATGGGAGAAATGTGAATGTATGTGCATGTGTATGCATGCAAAGGTGTAGAGAAGTAAAGAATCTATACAGTTTAAATTTTCAGGAGTATATATTACTTTTATAATTAAAAAAAACTCACGTTGTACAACATGAACAAGTACACATTGCACATGCTGCTGGTCAAAAGTGACCCAAAATATGCTGGATACAAGGTGTGATAAGAAAGTCAGATACCACAGTATATGAATCACTGTAGATGCAACCACTGCTAAATGATCGTGAAATTGTTTCCCTGGTTAAAAATGATTTAAATTATTGACAGAAGATCAAAAAGAGTAAGACTAATATACCAGTTGTTATATAAAAAACTACTGCAAAGAGTGTCTTGTAACAATAATAACATTTATTTTTTTGTAGAATTTGCATTTTGGTTGGGGTATAGTGGAGACATTTTGTCCTTGCTCTATGTGATGTTAGGCATGGGAAAGGCTGAAAAGCAGAATCAGCTGCACTCGTGTGTCTGGGGTTGATGTGGATTGCTGTTGGCTGGGACCACCCGAGGGCTACGGCTGAGGCCACCATTACTGGCCCTTACGTGTGGCTGTATGTCTGTCTTATGGCGTTGGGGTTTGAAGGGTGAGTGTACCGAGAAAGAATGAGGCCGAAGCTCCATCAGTGTTTAGGACCTAATCCTAGAAGCTACCAGCACTACTTCCTCCCTATTCTTTTTGTCAAGGTAACTTCCTCTTGATGGGTGAATAACAACTTCTGCAAGAACTAGTGAACTAACAGGTCACTTTAAAAAATATAATCTGTCACAATCAGCCCTCTCTTTCCTGTGTCATCTGTGCCCCAAACCTGTAGTGAAAATATGGAAAATGAGTCAGATTTTCTTAGTTGCCATAGTTGGGTAAGAGAATTACATTTTTCCTTTACTCCAAGACCACATTCAGGCATGTGAGAATTGTAAATACTTATGTGGAAAACCAAAGGGATTTTTTAAATTAAACACTTGCATAAAAACAAAAAGTGAATATTATTTAGAGAGTGTCATCTAATATTTTAATATATGTATATATTGTGTAATGTTTAAATCAGGTTGAATATAATATTATTATGCTTGTCATTTCTTTATAGTAAAAACATTCAAACTCTTTCCAGCTTTTTGAAATAAATGCTACATTATCACTATTTATTGCCATCCAACAGTGCGAGAACACACTAGAACTTCTTACTCTTGTGCCCACTCGTTAGCTTCTTTCCATCTCTCCCTCTTCAAATCAAAGACTTTTTGTACTATACTATCATCTTCCCATGCCTACCACAGCTGTGATTTTTAGGTTTCTGGTGTGCTCTCAAATTGATCTTAATTTAAAAGATCAATTGACACAATCCAGGGATGGGGAAGTCTCCCTTTGCCTGCTCTGAGCCCAAAGCTTATGGATTCGTACTATTTGTTTTCACTCTCTAAGCTTATTCTCCAAACACAAAGGGAAACTGATGAAAGTGAATGTTTTGCAGTGGGGTTTCAAATAGTCCTCTTAAACACCCACTGCTGTCCCTCTTCACTATTGGCCTCACTTGTTGAAGGCTGTGTTAAGCGTACTGTGTTCGGAGTCACAGCCATCTCTCATATTATTTACTTACTCGATTTGAATCAACTCATCTGATTTTATTCCCACTGTCCTTGGTTCTAACTGGGGCATGAGTGCATAGACCGCTATTAATAGGAGACTAATCATCATACATTTATTGATTACCCATATAGCTGTGCCTAAAGGATTGTCAGAAAACACCCAATTAATGAGTCCACTAGATTCAAATCATCTTTTATGGTGTGAACTGATAGCTCAAAACAAGGTATAAATCGTGTCTGCAAGGATTCTGATTTTATAAAACACTGTTATTGTAAATTTTGATTGCTTCGAACATAAATTCTTTCCTCATTTGAGAAACTGAAGTAATCATGTAACAGAAGGCTTAAAAACAAAGTTATCTTGGCACAATAAACATCTAAAACAAATTTACTACATAAAACAGACAAACAAACCCAATTGAATTAAAAAACAAAAAAAACAGGCTCTCGTACTGCCTTTTAAAATGTGAAGCCAGATGTGGTGGTGCACACCTATAATCCCAGCACTCATGGGAGGCTGAGGCAGGAGGGTTACCATAAATTCACAGCCAGTCAGGGGTACATAGTGGCTTCAAGGCCAGCCTGAAATCTATAGCAAGACCCTGTCTCAAAATACCAAGTCAGTCAGTCAGCCAATCGATCAATAAACATGTAAAAGCAGCTTTTGTTCATAATTAACTTGAATGTTAACAAATTTTTCTTTTCAAGTATTTTCTTCTTTAGACTGAAGACAGCCATGAAATATATTTTATTAAGGCCGTATTTTATACTTCAGGAATCCGTTAAGATTTGAAACTTATAGCAGTCCCTTTTCTCCCATAAAATGCCAAGACAAGTTAATGGCCTGTGTCGACACTGAAATTTAGAGCATAAATGGAATCCAAATATTGTTGTGCTCGAGTGTATGCGTTCACTGAGATACGCTGGTAAGGGACATTTATTAAAGTTTAGATACTTAATTATAAAACTCCATCAGTCACGATAGTCAACCTAACTGGTCTTCGGCTCCCTGTGAGGAGCTAGAATGTGCATGCTGGGGCCCTCACCCTAAAGATGCTGACTCACAGGACAAGGATGAAGCCAAGAGATCTCTGTTTTTCAAAAGTCCCCCTTTGATCCTGGATATCAGCCCAGTGCGGGAATAAATAAACTAGGACATTTACTAACCCTTAAAATAATTTTTGCAATGTAAGATGTTCTGCCTGTAGAAGTTTTTATAGCTCAGGACAAAGTGCTATTACGTTTGAATTTCTATTCTTGTTATATTTTACAGTAGGAATTCAGGTTTACACTAAACTTTATATGATTCACTTTATAGTATAAGCCACAGACTCATAAAAAAATGAGGAGAGGAATTCAGGCTTATAAATCTCTTATTTCCCTTTTTAGTTTTGTGTTTTGACTGAAATACATTTTATGTGTAATTATGTGACGTGTTATAATAATGATCATTATTATGCAGAAGTTTGGTAGAATTTTTCTTTGGGATCCCCTAGGCCCCTTGTACTAAATGTGGAATAAATGAATGACTACCAACAATTCATGATTAGAAGCAGTGAATGAGGTATGCCTCATAAAAGTGGATATTAGAGCTACAAAAAATAATATTTTCACAGGTAGAGGAGTAGATTAAAAGATATTTTCACCTAGAGCCTACGTTCATTCAAACAAAGGTCTCAGCAGGGGTGAACCTATGGAACGCAGGCCACAGTGAGCTGTTTGTATCATTGAAAGCTGTAGAAGATTCGCCATCACTGGTCCACATGCTTGAAATTGTGTAGGGTGGCTCCGTGTAGCCAGGGTGTAATGTGTATGGGAGACGTTTGTGTATTGAACTACTCAGTCTTCAGTAATGTGGGCAAAGAATTCTATCTGGTTCTCTGTCCAGTCATCTGCAGTGGCTTTTAAAGAAAAAGTGTTAAGATAGATTCTGAAGCTACATCTACCTCTCGGACTGATTAGAGTTGAGCTGCAGGCACAAGGCGAGGCGACAGGGTATCAGTGCCACATATTTTCTAGCTTATGTGAAGCAAATGTTTGACCTCAATATTTTCTTTTACCATCCCTTAACTTGGCATATACATTCGGTGTCTTTGTCCTGCTCTTGGTTCTTCGTGTGATAGCTTGGAACTGAGATCTTTAAAGGATGTGGCAGTGTTGATCCTTTGACATGGGTGTTTTGAGTTTGGCTGTTATTTTAATCCTCTCGGTGAGCAATGTGGCAGGACTGTGCTAGAAGCTGGTAAAGTGGTGAAGCACGTGAAGTACAATTCATTGTTCTGAGTTCCTGAAACTGATCAATTCCAAGGGATGACTGATGAACTGTTAATCTGCTTTTCTGCCCTTATGATTTCCATTTGAGACATGATGGGGCACAGACATAGATTTCTTCAGAAAAAAAAGAAATAAAATAGAAATTAGATCCTACTTCACCTGTTACCAAGAAAGCTCATACCGATTATCAAAGCACTCACATGATGGTGCGTGTGTATGTGTGTGTGTGTGTGCGTGTGTTAGCCTACTAATTTTTCAGTTTACTAGTTTCAGAAACAAATCCAGAAACATTAAGTGCTTCCAGGAAATTTAAAAATGGATTTTTATAGCTTTCAAAATATAATTTATGTAAAACCTTCTTTTGTTGTTGCCATTATAATTTAGCTCTATCTAGAAATATCATTTGGACAAAATATATACGGTCTTCAAAATACTGTTTGAAGATTTTCTTTTTTCTTTGAAGATTTTATTTGTAATTAACATAATTTTTCAATGCAGAGGCTTTCCTGGGGTCTCATTTTAGCATTCTGAAGTCAGGATGTGTGCCTTATAATTCCTATGAGCATTTCATGTTTCCATTCCTCTCCTATCTATCGCCTACCTCCTGGCCTGCACCTCCCAGGCCCACCCCGGGACCGAAAGGCTGGTTATTAAATCTATTGCTTTTGGGTTATTTTAGAATTGAGGATATTCTGAACTGTGGAGGGTGGATGACTCTTACTGACTTTGCAAACTGGAGGAATGAGAATGTTGTCTGGTCAAATAAGACAGATAAAGAATTCGCTTGGAATTTTTTAAACCATTGTCTCATTCTTCCTCTTCAATTTGAATATAGCTCTGTGAATATCTGACAACTGGGAATGTGAGATGACTTTTCTGGAATATCTACAGTAGAATAAAAAAATGTATCTGGTGCCTTAAAGATCACTTTATCGCTAATATTTTTAAATCACTTTGTTTTGCTTAGCTGACAAGGTCAATTATTTACTGGTGCTGGAGGGAACAATTTTCCTTTTACCCGGAGATTAGATTAAAAACATTAGAATTTCAGTATATTAAATTTAAGGAAACTCTTTTTTTTTTCACATTCATTACATTTATTCTGTACCTATACATGATACACCTTGGTTCTCCCCCCTCTCCCCCGCCCCTCCCCTCTGCTCCCTCCCTCCCTATTTACAGCAGGTTTATTCATCATTTTCCATATTTTTCCTTTCCCCTCTCTTTCCCCTGTTGCTTTTCTGCTTTTCCCCTTCTTTCTTTCTAGTACTCCTCTCCTTGCACACCTTCCTCCTTTTATATAATATCTATTACACCTCTTTGTTCTTATTTACAGTTATGGTTTCTCATATCAGAGAAACAATTCGATGTGACTAGAGTCATTCATATATAAATGGGTGTTTCTTGAGAACATACTCTTAAGTGAAATTTAGGGAAACTCTTAAAGCTTATCCAGCCAAACTAAAGCTTTGGAAAGGGGGCCTTATCTCGAAAGGGCCTTATCCTTCTAGCTTTCTTTTGGTCTAGAGTTCTGTTTGTAATTCTTCAGCCTACTGATTATCAGAAGTTATTAGACGCTCCATGACCATTACTTGTGACCTTAGAATAGCAGTATTTAAGGCATTTTAAATTTTCTGGTTACCACACGGATAGGTGAGTTGCTTAAACCTTAGGAAAGTGTAGACGATACGGGAATAGATACTATCGTTCCAGCCTCAGTTCTGCCCTGTCTTGGCATTGTGATATGTCTGAGACTACTCACTTCATTCAAATCATTCAAAAGATACTAGGTACATGAGGCTGATGGCTCTAATGTCCTAGCAGAAGGCCTACATTGTTAACCAAACAGACCCAGCAGAGCGCAGCATGAGACTAGGTGAGAATGAGCTGCCAGTTACCAAACCCAGGATGGGTTCTGTGACAGAGAGAACCTGGGGGTGGGTGGGCACGCTGTGCATGTTAGACTTTCAGAGGAATCACATGGAAGCTGAGATGTGAAGAACCATCAGGAACAGTTAGGAGTAAGTAGAAATGCCCCAGCTTTTTCTCCTGTATAATGAGGCCATATGCACCTTGCTGGGTTATATGCTCAGAAACAGAGATAATGAATGTGGCACACCAGGACTGTACCTGCCAGTTCAGCAGGCCCGGAAAACACAAATTGAGCAAGTACCACCCTAAGCAATAGGGTTCAGAGATGAGTAGGATGCTGCCCCCATCGCCTGCATCATAAAGGCCAGAAGCCCAGCTCTAGCTCCCTGTGTCTCTTTACTGCTGAAGTCCCGTTGTTTGCTACTTGCCTGTTTACATATCTGAATCTCAAAACCACCAATTTAGGAAGGCCAGCAATGTGTTTCTCTTGTTCCCTATTGTTTCCTTACTGCTCAGCAGGTCCTAGTGCCTGTGAACATTTATCATTCTTCTTTTAGATGTAGTTGGTGTCCTGCTGTATCTCCTTCCCTTAACTTTTCAGTTTATACCCGCCTGACTTTCAGCTGTCGGCGCATAAGTGTAGTTGCCTGACAGTTTTCTCTGGCTGCTGAGGCCCACTGAGCTCACAGAAGAGGGAAGCAGGGGAAGCGGGAGGTTAAACTCCATCCTCAACTGCTCTTAATGGGGTCAGAAAACACGCAGTGAATACATTCCCCAACTCCCTGGCCTCTTGGATGGGACAGCTCAGAGGGATGGCTCCCAGGGTCTCTCCATGCTATTTAACTCACCCATCGTAAAACCTTAATTGATAGTTTACTATCAATTGGCTATTTTCTTGCTTACCTCTCCCATTTCCTTACCAGTGATTCCAGGTTAGTCAGTGCTTACTAGAGTCAGATGTAGAAGAGTGCAAAAGATCTGTCCGTGCACTACAGATCTGAAGGATCCAGCTGAAGGCCTGGAGCCCAAGGCGATGTCATGGTACAAATCTGCTTTGGGAGGCTGACGGAGCCATGACTGAAGACTGAGGGGCATGTATCAGGAGGTCAAAGTGTCGGTCTAGAAGCTGCAGAGTCTGTACTGGTAGGTGAAAATCTGGTGCTGGAGGCTGAAGTGTCTGCGCCAAAAGCCAAGAGACGACGACGCCCAAGGTGAAGGGGAAGACAGGAGCTCCTCTGGGGAAAATCAGCTCCAGTGAAGCTCTTCCAAGGAAAATCAGCATGAAATCCTCCCCTCCTGTTCACCTTTTGTATTGTTCCAACAACAATCCTCCTTCAAGTAGGTCTTCCACGCCCAGAACCACTCCGACTCGATTCAGCTGGGTATTCCCACTCAAAATGACAATTGATTGATTATCAATTGGTTCATTGATTATTAACCACCACAGCCCTCCTTCCAAACAAGCCACTTTCACTTGAATCCTTGTCTAAAGTTTTGTCCAAACTAAAATATCACTCACCAGTTAAACCTCTACCCTGCATGTAGGGAGTGTTCTGTCTATGAAGAGCCCATCTCCTGTGATGGGCACTGCAGCCAGGCTCAGTGGGCATGTGACCTGTGTCCATTCCAATTCTAAATTGGAAGCTAGTGTTGCAAAGAAGTAGGAAATACCCAGAATTGAGTCTATTGATGAAGTGGTAGAGAAAACAATCTGAAATGGTATCTTCCAGCATCTAATGTTGGTGGGGCTTGAAGCATGGCAGTAGTGATGGCTTCATGGAAAAATCTGAGATTTTTTGAGCTCTATTCTCTTGCCTGTCTCTGAGCCTGGCTCTTTCATACTCTCAGAGACTCTTTGAGCTTTCCAGTATCTTTTGCAATAAAATTCCTTTCAGGCCAAAATGTCAGGATTGGCTTCTGTGGCTTGTAACTGAAAATATATCCATCAGGATCCAGCCAAAAACATATCCCTCTAGGTTTTTCGAACAGATGGGATTTAATACAGATAGTTGATTAAATGGCGATGGAAAATCTGAGAAGCCAGACAAGGAGCAATGAAGCAACCACAGATTAGTAACAGCTGGAAGATGATATCCCCATAGGGCTCGAGACACTGAAGAAGAGTTATCAGAGCCTGCTGTCTAACGGAGGCAGGAGTGGGGTCAGGGTGCCCAGCTGGGCTGACAAGTAGGGCTGTAAGCCACCAGAAGCTAAAAGGTAATCAGAGTGTCACAGGGAAGATCAAGAAACAGACCTGGAAGCCAACAGGCAGCTGATATGCCCACATAAGAGGAACTCACATGTGTTTTGACTGAATGGAGAAAGAATTAAGAAGGTTGGGACCAGAACTTTTTGTTATACCAGTGCTTTAAATTGGGGAAACGAGAGGATTTTCCCTGAGGAGAAGGGATCGGAGCAAAAGGAGGAAAACAGACAAGGCTAGTGTCCAGGAAGCCACGCACAAAAGCAATCAAATCTGCTAAACTCCTAACTGGATTTCCACCAACCAGGCCTCTGAATTATTCATTGAGTCTAGACAGGAGACTCCGAACTTTGGGTATCACAGCTTCTAATCCAGGTAATTCCCTCGGTAACTTCGGTTATTAAGTGAGGATAACAGTGCTTGCTAATTTGAGTTGGGCAAGGTGAGAAGCAATGAATAATGAAGACTTTTAAATATTGGCAAAAGAGTGTGTTGCAGGAGGAATCTTAATTGATAAACTAGAGCTAAGTACATTCACTCTCACAGTTTGAATTTATGGACTCTGCCATATTGTCACAGGATTAATGGAATGTATTGTCTTTGTTGGCAACACTGCTTTACTGCATAAGAGAAAACAAAAGGCCTATTTTTGGAGTTCATCAGGAGGAATATGACATAAAGGAAAGAACGGGTATTTTTCTTTCATCATTTATATCTACCTCATTCACTGGTTTTTTTAATGAACAATTTAAAAATTGTATATATTTATGGTGTTTAAGATGATGTTTTGAAATATACTTACATTGTTGAATGGCTAAGACAACCCAATTAATATATGCATTATTTCAAATATTTTTTGTGATTCTGCTATCTGCTTCTGGGGGCTTGATTTTTTAGATTTCACATGTAATTGAGATCATGTGATATTTGTCTTCGTGTGTGCAGCTTGTTTGACTTTGCATAATGTCATTCATGTTGTGCTGAATGATAGAATTTCCTTTTTAAAAGGGTGACTGGTATTCCATTATGTATATATGAGGTGTGATCAAATAATATGATAAATGTTTAAATTTTTAAGAAATTAGAGTAAAGGGGCTGGGGATTTAGCTCAGTGGTTAGAGTACTTGCCTTGCAGACACAAGATCCTGAGTTCGATCCCCAGCAGCCCCCTAAAAAAAAATTAGAGTAAAAAATACATTGCTATTAATCCCTCTCAAAAATACTCCCCTTGGCCTTGAACTAGCTGTGATCCTTCTGCCTCAGCCTCCTGAGGGCTGGGATTACAGGCATGTACCACCCCACCTGGCTGGTAATGTTTTTATTTGACAGAAATTGCTGTAAACATTTTTAATCCATTCAGGAAACCAAGACAGCCACCAAAGACCCTCATAAATGAGGACTTCCAGAGCTGCTTCAGAAAGTGGCAGGAATGCTGGCAGTAAGTGTGTTTGACCCAGGGGGAATATTTTGAGAGGGATTAATGGCAGTGTGGCTTTTACTGTAATTAGGTTGATAGTGAAGTGTTGCAATGAACATGGGAGTGAAGATATCAAAAAGAACAGGTAAGATTCATAAAGATCTTGTGTTAATCTTGCTGTACTGTTCAGTAGCCTTATGATTTTTAGACATATTGTCAACTGATGTTTAGTTTCTTTGTGTTTAAAATGGTGTCATAATAAGATTTCCTTAAGAATTATGAGAAAGTTTATGATTATGTGGTCAAAGCTTCTAAAATGATGAGTGAATGATAAGTAAAAAATAAAAAAGAAATAAAGAAGAGATGCAGGAGGTCATGATGGGCTTTTTACAAAATATGAAAACTCTGCTTTATTCCTCCATCTCCCTTCATTTTACCATAGGTCTGGAAAAAGAAAAAAGTGAGACCATAAACTGAAATATTTTCCCTGAAAAACATGGCTAGCATGAGTTGGTTTTATAGAAAAATTCTTTTTTTTTTTAACATTTTCAAATGTATACTTTAATAAGTATAAAGCATATAAACAAGTAAGCTTGTGGAGAAGCTGACCAAGATACATAAATTAGAAGATACAAGTATCCAGAAAAATTCTTAAAGGAATTAAACCCCAAAGTTCAGAGCTCCTGCTCCTTCTCGAAAGCACCAAAGATCCCTGGGAATTATCAATCTGTGGCTGAGGGCCTTCTACCTACTCAGAATTCCAGGTGTAACAAAAAAATACAGCTCCATTTATTTTGCTTCTCATAAAATCCTCATTTCCTGTAGCTACTGTAAAATGTCTATTGGCTTATAGTTTGTGGGATTTTATTCTCAAGTGGTTTTGTGGTGTTTCGATGACCCAAGCGAGGCGTCCCTGAGACTGTATCAAATGTTTTCTTCTGGAAACAGCTGGAAAGAAGGTCCTCTCAAGGCCCGCGGAGAAGGTCCTGGGCCTCTGCTGTTGAGTAGCACCAGCAGGAGGGTTGCCCAGTTACGACACACAACTCAAGACCCCGAGGTCTTCCCCTGGGTTTCTGCAGCAGCTGTCTCTAGCTCAGCTGTCGAAATGTCAGCAACTTCTTTGCAATCCAGACACATCTGTCCCGCGGGCAGGAAAATGCCTAATGAGGTCACTTCCTCATGCTGGCTTGTCCTGAGGTTTTAATGATAGCGTGGGCACCAAATGCTGCAGAGGGACCTGCCTAAGGATGGAGACACACCTGGTGATGAGTCACTGACGCATGAACGTGCCACCGACACCTGTGGCCTTGGCTTGGAAACGTCGCACGGAACTCAGGCAAAATCGGGCCTCGTGTCAGCTTGGTCCTCCTGTGGACAACCTGTACGACTTCTCTCTCAACCTTCTAATTGTTCTTTGGCAGAATCTTTCCGCGTCCATCTAATTTCAGAGAATATCGAAAAATATTTATTCCTTTAAATGTCAGTTTTATATTGTGACTTTCTTTTTCAAAAATATGACTTTGAACCAAAATATATTCTGTTTGGTTTGGTTTAGGGGCGATTGTACCATCAAGCCAAACTTAACTCATGTCCTATGTGATAAAAGTCAGAAAAGGAAGAAGGGTTTCCCTCGCTCATGATTAAGCTGTCCGAGCGGGTCCGTCTGCGCAGAGGGAAAGAACCTCCCGGCTAACGCAGAACCAGGTTGGGCCTGTGGGGCGAATCGAGGGCAGGCAGCTTTCAGGCCCTCAGACTGTTCTAAAGCAGTGTGAGCCCCACTGGGGACAGTTTCCCCAACTCCTCACCTCGCGGCCTCCCTTGGAACTTGTTGCTGTGGAGTAATTGCAACAGCACTTTTTATTTTTTGTAAACAAATGGCCACAGTTAACTAAGTCTTGGCCTTTCATGACCACTTCACACATATTTAGCCTTTCATTTTACTATTTAGTTCTACATCTTCAATAGACCGCTACCTCTATTTATTTCCCCTTACGGTAGACAAAGTTTTCTATCTTATGCCCTTTTACCTTTCCTGTACCCTTCCGGTTTGTTTGCATTTTAATTTCAGAACTTGCATTATTCTGACAATGGAAATATTTACTGCTGAGCCGAGGATCGTACTATCACTACAATTCCTTGCCTGTTCAATTATTAAATTCCTTAGAGGTGATTAAAAAAAATGACCTAGAGCTTTAAAAAAATGACGCAGTCTTCTCTGTATATAGTCAGTTTTCTCAGCTCTTCCAGTAGCCCATAATATCCAACGCACTTTTTTAGGACATCGAATACAGTGTTATATGTAATTTTTACAGTAATTCTCTGAGGATAAGTCTGATTTGTATTTTATAGATGGGAAACATGAAGCACAGAGTGGTTAAGTGGCTCACATATGACTGCAAGGACTGGACAGGACCAGAAGCCAGGCACTCTGGCTCCTGTGTTCACTGCCTCAGGCACAGTACAGCTGCTTGATACAACCTTCCACGCATAGAAGTCTACCAGAGAACCCAGTCGGTTCATTTTTTTTTCCAATTGATCCTTTGTCCTGTATAATAACTCTGCCCTCAGGTTGCGGCTGGCTAGATTGTTTGTTTGCTAAACCTGCCCATTGCTATGCTAAGACTCATGTCCATCATCCTGTAGGCAATGGGAATGTTCTCGTCTTCCTCCAGTGTGCTTTCCTTCTTTTTTGGATATTATTTTTTCCTTCCTGGTTTCTCTGGCTTGAGGCGAAGCCCACCTTGTGGAGATTTCATGAGAAAGGTGCATGGGTGGGCACATTCTTTTAGATCTTAAATGTCAGGAAACTTTTGCATTGTCCCTTGACAGAACTGGGTATTCTCTTCATGGACATTCTTATTCTTTTTTTCTTTTTCTTTTAAAAATTTTCTTAGTACATGTTTGCAGTGCGTAATGATCATAGTCACTGTGGAGAATTGGCACATGTACATAGCACATCTTAGTTCTTTTTACCTCCCTTTCCCTTCCCCTCCTTCCCTCTTCCCTATTTAAAATGTGAACTATTGTTTCCTGTCTTGAAATGTTTACTATCTCCTGGGCGTCTTGACATTTATAAAAGTAATTGGTCTTTTCTTATTTATTGTGCTGGATGCTCAATAAAGATTTTTAGTTTGGAGACTTATGTTCTTCTAGTCCAGAAAATACACGAGCCATCTCTTGGTATTTTTGTCTTTCTGGATCTTCTTGGTAGAATATTGGGCCTCTTGAACTGGTATTCTAATCTCAACTCTTTTCCGTTTCTTAAAAATAATTTTGAGATATTTCCTTAATTTTATTTCCTAAATCTCTCTGTGTCTCTGTTTCTGTCTCTCTCTCAAACACAACTCCCCCAACACACATTATTTTAGCTGTCATATTTAAATTTCTAAGAACTCTTTTTCTAATAACACTATCTGCTTATTCCTTTTTTCCTTAACAACACCCTGACCTTGTTTTAAGGACAAATAGCTTATCTTATCTTTCCGAGGTCATTAAACATAGATTGATTAAAGTTTTCCTCTTTTGAGTGTGCTGTTTCTATTTCTTTGGTGTTTCCTTTTTTCTGCTTTGATGTTTTTATCTTTTATGCTACAAACTTGCTTTAAATGTCATCATCCTTGGCTATGTGTTCATATTGTGAAAGTTAGATTTAAACTTGGACTTGGCTTGTCAGCTGTAAGGTATACTGTAGAATAATTGATGAATTGGCTTTATGATTTGGAAACCCCTAAATGTTAGAAACTACAGATCTTTTCTCTAAGAACAGGAGGTACTTATTTGCATAAAATTGTATTAAAGTTTTGATAGGAATGAGGCAATTTATATTATAGCAACACAATTTAAAAATTCAGTGTGAGATACTTGGATTTCCAAACTCTATCTGATGCCTCTGTACCTTGAATTCTGCTTCCCAGCGATATTCTTTAGTGTTGTCTTCTGTCTTCCTTTTCTTCCCCCACTACCAAATTATTATTTGTTTTTATTGTAGAGCTGTTAGGTTCATGCTTTTTTACTTCAAAGCTCTTTTACTACCCTAAATCGGCTTTACCAGTTTTTTTTCCCTTAGTGAAGACAATTCTAACAGAATTATTGTTCATGTGTGCCATATACCCAGTCACCAGTTATTACAATAATGACTCTAATATTTATAAAATAGCTATTGATAAGCCTCATTTCTGGGCTGGTGCCAACTTATATAGACTTCTTATTTCCTGATGATGTGCAGTTATTACATGTAGCACCCATTCCACTCATTATGACTTACTGAGATAATTACATTTATCTTGAAATACGTTAATCTACTGGTTATGTCAGTCTACTTGTTTCAGTGACTCTGCCAAAAGCACGTGTTTATTTAGCCTCTTGCTCCATGTGCTTGGGATTTTCTGCATCTAGAAAGTCATATAAAAAAAGTCCTATCTATTAACTTTCAATCGAAATCTCTAGACCTCTTGGTTAGTATTCTCCCACTTTTTTTTAGATTAGTGTATATTGGTTATATAGATTAACGGGTTTCACTTTGACAGATTTATACATGTACGTAACATACTTTAATCATCCCTTCCATTGTCCCCTTACCTCCCACCCCATTTCACATTATTTTTGGAGGGGTTCAATTTATCTACCAACACT
Organism: Hystrix cristata; assembly: GCA_004026905.1. NCBI lineage: Eukaryota > Metazoa > Chordata > Mammalia > Rodentia > Hystricidae > Hystrix > Hystrix cristata. The sequence goes on along the minus strand of PVJO010008164.1, from coordinate 55,884 downwards.
CTTGATTCTGCCCCTAAACAACACCTAGAACGTGTCCCATTTCTCTACATTTCCGTGACTGCTACCTTAATAAAGTGTGAGATTTCTTCTGAGCTGCCGCAGTAGTATTCTCTATAGCAACCTGAATGAGCTTTTCAAAGCATAAATCATATCATGTCATTGTTTAAAATCAAAATTCTCTGTCACCCCCTCTCCTAGCTCTCCAAGACCTCAGGGCCTTCCAAGTTCTGGTTTTTGCCTGCTAACCTTGCACATTCGGTTCCTCTCAACGCTGCCCTCATTCCCTCCCTGGCATCTTCGAACCAGCTCTTCCTCTGGCTTCAATATAGTTCTATCACATCTGCACACCTGGTGCATTCTTTCCTACATTCCCATTTCATCTAAAATGTTACCTACTCAGTAAGGCTTTCTCCAGATCCCACATAGAGCATCTACTCAGTCATTTTCTTTCCCATCAGCCTGTTTTCCTTCCTGTGGATAACATACCTAATCCGTTACTTATTCACTTGTTTGTTTATAACTTGTCTCTCCCTCATCAGAATGTAATCTTTTTAAGAACAGTGACCTTATCAATCTCATCAAATACAGCATCATTAATATCTGGTACTAAGAAAGCACTCAGTACCTATTTATTGAATGAGTAGATTTGTAAGTAGGTAAAAGGCACTATGGAAGCCATTTAATCTAACTTGTTTATTTTTACAAGTAAGCAAATCAGAAAACAGAGAAAGGAGTTTCCAACAGTCACTGGGTAGTGGGCCATTTGGCCTATTTTAGATTTGTTCCTTATTACAGTGCCGTCAATTGTATTACATAGCAACTATTTTTAGTTATACTCTTGGTTCCACTGGTTTGATCAGTTCATTGTCTCTAGGGCCAGAGGTAACATTCGGTCTCATTAACATCATCGTACCTGAGGGCGCTCTAAGCAAAAACCTGGCGTGTGTTCTGTTGTATCAGTTGTCAGTCGTGGTGGGGTCTCCAGTATCAGGAATCAGGTACAGCTTTGTTTAAAAACTTTGAGAACTTATATTTTGAACATTCTTTCTTCTTCCCTCTAGGAATCCACGTTTTACCAAATGACATATTTGATTGTGTTCATGTACAGGGACAAATTACAAATATGTTTTTTGTTGCTGCTCTTGTTGTTTTAGTGGCCCAGTTTGCAGGGTTTTTGTGGTTTGGTGGAAAGAGCTTTCTCCTTGGAAACTTGTCTTTCATCTACTTCTGTTATTCAGAAGCTGTCTGATCTTAAGCAAGGCCTCAATGATCGAAGCTGCAATTTTATCAACTACTCAACTTTCCTGTAAGTAAAAAAAAAAAAAAAAAAAAAAAAACCCTAGCTAATTAGTGAGTGTTCTTTCTCTCTCATAATATGAATGAAAATTTGCTTTGTAAGCAAATTGTTGGAGTTTATGACCTCATGAATATAGAAATAGTTTTGCTATGTTTAAAATGCATTACAGATATAAAGTATTAAACATGAGGTATTATTCACATTAATTAGTTCATAATGCATTAATTATACATCCATCAGTAATTATTGTGATTTTTTTCTTTTAAGACAGGGTCTTATTCTGGTGACTAGGCTGACTTTGAACTCACAGTCATCCTCCTGCCTCAGCCTTCTGAGTGCTGAGATATTGTGATTTTTTTTTAAATCCTTGTTGTATACCAAACTTTTAGGACAACTGTCTTCTTACCTAGTATATTATGTATACATATGTATTTTTAAATTTATTTATTTTTGGCAGTACTGGCATTTGTACCCTGGGGTGCTTGACCACTGAGCTATACCCCCAGCCCTTTTTATTTTTCATTTTGAGACAGGGTCTCTCTAAATTGCCTAGGTAGTACCCCAGCTTGAGATACTGACTCAGCTTCCATGGGTGCTCAGATTACAGCTTTTATCCAGTATATTTTGAAATAATAATTTTAATTCATTAGTTTAAATTAAAGTATTATGGTCACTGAAACCAGTCTAAACAGCATAAAATAAAAATTGAAAGTAATCCTTTACCTCAAGCCCCACAAGTTTAACCCCCAGACACAAGCAGGTGATATTAGCTTGCTATTTTCAATTATTAATATTACCAGTAGTTAACATTCACTTGCTATTTGGCCATTAATCAGCGATTGTTATAAACACTTTATGTGTGAGTTGACTTTGATGTTCATAATCCTGCAGCTTCATTATGTTTTCCTCGTTTTTTATGTGAGCAAACTGAAGCAGAGAGACGGGAGGCTGTTTACTGCGTGTCACACAGCCAGGCAGGCATCGGGGTTGAAGCAGTTTGGCAGTTCAGTCTTCGCCATGACAATGACATATATCTTTAGCTACGTCTCCGCATGAGTGCATCAAGATCAGCAGAATCGTAGTACCTATACCATATGTCTCTTAATTTACTTATCAGTTTCCAGCTGATGAGAATTTTACTCTTTCCCAGATTTTTTCATTATTAGAATTAAATGGCAAAAAATAAATAAATAAATGCCAAGCGGGGCACGGTGGTGCACACCTGCAATCTCAGCAGTTTGGGAGGCTGAGGCAGGAGGGTTACGAGTTCAAGCTTAGCCTGGGCAATTTAGCAGCTTACAAGACTGTGTCTCAAAATGAAAACATAAAAGGGGTAGGGGGCTGAGGATACAGCTCAGTGCAAAGACTCTGGGTTCAATCCCCAGTTCCACTTGAGAAAGACAGGAAGTTCTCTCCTATCAACAGCTTTCTTTAGCTAGTGGAATTTAGGCGAATGTTTTCTACCTTCATAGATTTTCATACCTTCGTATATTTTACCAATCTAATACTTAGCAAAACTAAAAAGAAATTCATTTCTAAAATATAAAATTGAGTTTAGTAAGTTAATTCCATCTTTCTGTTTTATTTTGTACTCCTCTGCTGTACCAGGTATCTCTAGTAACTGGTAACACCAGGTAACTGGGATCCAGCCGATTCACTCCCGTTAAGTGCCAGGCGCACGCTCACACAATATTCCTATTGAAGCTGTGACTTTAATCAGTGAAAACAAGACTTTTCTAGCCTCCTCTTGGGTCCAGCAGGAAACTGGATGGGATTAGACTTTACTTTTCTCCACTCCGCCTTCATTTTAGTCCCGAGAGGAGATAGGAGCTGCGGGGAGATCTTGGCACCGCTCTCAGGCCTGGGTTGTACTGCGTTTGCTTATTTGGCTCCAAGTCCTTACGCATATGCTCCGCCTTTCCGCTTTCAAGCAGAGGCTCCTCGTCTGCACCAGGCTGGGGACAGCAGGTGGCCTGCTGGCCCCAAAAGCTCTCTGCATGAATTACTTACTGAGTGTGGTTTTTACACATGGAAACTTGGCACGTGCACACACACACATACACACACACACACACACACACACACACACACTCATGCACTTCCCCTCCCTTCTCCCCCCACATACTCTGTGTTCCATTAGAAGCCATCCGGATTCTTGGTGTACACACTGGGCCAAAGCCAGCCTTTCCTCAAAGAATCACCTAGTTTTCATTGTAAGACAACACACTAGAATAGTAGTTAGCACGGGCCAGGGCGTGCCTTCCTATCAGTGACAGGCTCAGGAACGCCTCCTCCTCAATCTTTAATGGTCCTAGTCCTGCCCAGAGACCCGCCTCTCTAACTCCCAAACAATAGCAACAGTCAAATAATAGCCCATAAATCAATCCTTGGGGAAATCCTCAACTCAAGGGCACAGGAGCAAAAACCCCTCAAAGTATCCGACAGTAACCTTTGGCCACAAACAGACTCATTATCAGTTCTCACAGAGTGAATGATGGGACAAGGACCTGTGCAGTTACCACAGAGAGCATGACACACGGTATGACCTGTCAGAGAAATCCAGGATAGCCCTCTGGGAGGGACTTGGACTCTTAACCAAAAGAAAAAGACCCCTTTCCTGTGTCCCTCAGGGCCACTGTGAGCCTTTTCACAGGCCTGCTCTGACTCTGCAGAGTATACTTCTTTTCTGTGTTCAATAAATGTGCACTTCTGCTGCCTTTTCTGTGTGTCTTGTCCAGATCTTTGTTTGGGACACCAAAAACCTAGAAAGAAGCCCCACAGGTCTTTGCATCTAGTGACAACATGGGACTCCATTTTCTCTCAAAATGGAGTCCCATGGCAGAAAGGAAACAATTTTTAAAAATCTCCTTGGACAGTAACATTTGATTTAAGAAATATGCTCTTCTATTGTTTTGCAGATATTCTTCGGATGCCATCTCATTTTCCAGAAAAAGTGTCCTCTCTTGTCACTTTCCAGTTTTGGGGCTGTCCCCCTCCAGACCCAACTCCATATAGCCAGCTAAATTCTCCAATAGTGCCATTCCAGGAGTTAGCTGTAGCTCCCATTGTATTCAGGATGAAGTATGTATTCCATAGAGGGCAAACAGGGTTCTTCATGAGGGGACCCCAATTTATCTACTCAGTCCTCATCTTCTCCACACATGTCCCACCTTCTTCTATTGCTCTAACTCCAGGGTTCTAACCCTAACTTGCTTTTTCATTCATCTCTATCTTTCCATATGCAGTCGTCTCTGACTCGTTCATTTCATCCCTTGGCTGATGCCTTCTTATGCTTCATTAAGCAATTCGAATGTCATCTGCACTGGGAAGTTTACTCTGAGTCTTCCCTGAGCGCTGTTCCTCCATCCAGCCCAAGGTGCTCTTGCGTAGAACCCATGCTAGCACTGAATAGTCTCTGCTGGCTCTTGTCTGAGGTTTTATTACAGAACCTACCCTAGTTTCAGTTTCTAGTAAATAGCAAGCATCAAAACTGTATCCAGCAATTCTACTCCTGGGTATAATCCCAACATTTGCAAGATATATAGAAGAATGTTAACAGCAGTGTTCTTTGTATTCATCCCAAACTGGCAATAACCTTAGTCATAGAATGAAATTGTAAATCATGGCATTTAGAATAAGTAAGTCTGTACAATATTAGGAATGAATTATACATCTGCATGCAACAGTGTGATGCTAAGTGAAAACCAAAAGACACAAAGTATCAGTGATATATAATTCAGTTCCTATATGGTCATAGGTAGGCAAAATTCACCCATAAAAGTAGTTCCTCCAAGGTACAGAGGAGCTGATAGGGGGCATCTGGGACCAAAGAGATGTTCAATTTCTTGGTCTCGGTGCTGGACATTTTCACACTGTGAAAATTTAAATGGTTGTCTATGATTTGTGCATGTTTCCGTATTTTAAACTTCTATTAAAATTTTAATTTAGAAAAGTTTGCTTTAGTGAAACACATTTCTCTATGGTGTTTAGGACGGTGACACAAATGGAGAATGTAGATTTGACTCAAGTGAATTGCCACCTAGACAGACTCTCCTTTTTCTCTCAAAATGGAGTCCCATGGCAGAAAGGAAACATTTTTAAAAATCTCCTTGGACAGTAACATTTGATTTAAGAAATATGCTCTTCTATTGTTTTGCAGATATTCTTCGGATAGCTTGGCTTCTCAACTTGAATTTCAGCAAGCTAGAATAATTTTGGAATAAATCAGGGTATAAGTAAACAAATTAGGATTGGAATCTCACTCCTTGCTTATTAGCTCAGCTTTCAAGGCTCTGTTACCAGTGGGCATAATCTAACTGAACACACCAATCACGTCTTCCACAGCCATTGCCAATTCACACTTTACCGGTACAGTTTAAAATTGGTTTTCCTTCCTTGGTACAACGATAGTGATTAATTATCTAAATGAACATTTCGAGCTGGTAAGGATTTTTCCTCCAAATTTTTAGACCTCTAAAAATAACAGACTCTGGGACATTTTAAAAACAATACATTTTGTTTCCTTTAAACAAACAGATAAACATGCAGAAAGAGCCTAGGAACCCTTATGTTTGAAATAGCATCAGCCATTTGGGCTGCTGATGTCTCCCACGCGTGCCCTGGAGCCAGCCCAAAGGGGGCTGCACCAACTCGTAGCATTTCCCTCTCACATTCCCTAATGAAGGCCTCTCGGTGTCTGACAGATGGGAATTCTGCTGCCACCTTCTCACTTCACATTTCCTGCACTTTTTGCTAAGCATTTGACTGCACAGAATAGAATTGTAGCTTTTTGACTCTGTGTGTACAACTTCCATGAGCGAGCAGACAGAATATCTTGCTGCCTCTAATGACCACACCCCAGGATAATTATCCTTTTGGTTTTAAAATAGATAGAGGATGCAGAAAAGAGCTCACAGGTCTCACAGAACAGCACTGGATCTCCTTTTGGGGCAGGGGGAGGCTTCGAAGCAGGGCAATGATGCCGATGGCGTGAGTGATGAGGCAGAACAGGGCAGGGGCCTTTGCCTGGCCTGCCACTCACTCATCTCCTTCTCGAATCCCCTAACGCCGTGGGGGCTCTTTGCGACAGGATACTCCCCCTGCTTTTTTTCACTGGGCTTCTGTTCCCAAGGACCAACTTCCAGGGTCCTCTCCCTCTCTGAATTCTCTGCATCACTCAAGGCCTCGCTCAGATCTCAGCCTCTCTGGGAAGTGTTAATGAATGACTCCATCAGGGAATGAGTGTGTATTCTGATGGTACCCACAGAGAAAAGTAACTAATAGTAATAACAGCTAATTAAATAACAGACATTAACCGAGCACTTGTTATATGTCAAGCACTATTCTTGACACTTCACATCTATATATTTGGAATCCTTATGCTCTCCCCGTGAGTTAGGTTGTGTTGCTATTCCCATTCTACAGATGAGCATCCCAAGGCGCATAGTGATATCATATCTCCTTAATCAGATCAGAAGTTCCACTTACCACTTCTGATGTACAGTACTCACTTTTCTCTTTCACGGCACAAGGTTTGGGGCCTTGCAGTTGGTAACTGCTCAGTTACTTTCTATCCATTTGCTGATGTCCTTAATGGAACTTGAGAGGGTTAAAATAGAATTTAGGAAACACTTCAGCCAGTCAGGTGTACTGCCTTTTTCACTTCTGTCAGTGTGGGGGATTGCAGTGGAGTGGGGTTGATAAAAACTACAATACCAGAAATAAACATTGGTTGGTAGGTGCTAATGCCAGAGACTGTGACTGAGTGTCTCTCTTAAATGAAATCTCAGCTTCCTCCTCCCCCAAAAAATGATGAACGAGGACGCAAAACGCCTTCAGTATCACCAAATAAATAGATGAAGGCATGTTAAACCCTTCCTAGGAGGAGGCCAACTAGTGGCTCTAGGTTCCACGCGTCATGGTGGTTGAACTCGCTCAAGGAGATGGATGAACTGTGCACATTTCAGGGAAGCCTCTGTGAAAGTTTTTTCTCACAACCACTGCTCCATGCTATCTGCTCCAGATAATGCTCCTTCTTCCTTCAGCTGAAAGCTGAACTGGTGCTACAGGAGAGCACTTATTAACATCCCACAGAGCTAGCATGCCCAGGAAGAGCCTTTGGAAAACCCAGTCCTACAGGCAATCTGGAGCTTCAAGACTTGAATTTCCAGTGGGGAAAATGAAATGCAAACTCCTTTGCATGGTTTATGGAACTTCTTACAACCCAGCCTCAACTTGTAGAAATAATTTATTGCCCCCCTTTCAGCATCTTCATGCTTCATTCAAACCCAGATGTATAAAGTTCCATGAATATACTCAGTGCCTTCTCTCACGGAGATCTTATAGATGCTTCCTAGAATTGCTTTTCTTCTTTCTCTTCTCCCCTAGCTTCTCTGCCTAGAGATTCTCTAAGGATGTCACTTTTCCTGTGAACCTTGCACAATTTGACCTAACAATTAATCTTAGTCAATACTAGGTTTTCAAAGAAACTTGCTTATATCATATTTTATTATTCCCTTTGTTCGCTTCTCTGATTTTTCTGCCAAACTATGAGGTGCTCCAGGGTGGAATGTGTCTTATTTATCTTTGTATCCCTGCACTGGGAACATAGTCTGACCTGGATTTATTTCACCAAGTATTTATAGAGTCCTTCCTGCACTGGCAAAGCAAGCTGGGACAATTCCCATCCTGTGATGTTAAGTAAAAAAGAAAAAAAAAAAGAAGAAGAAAGAAAGAAAAACATGAGCTACTCTACAAGTGACCTACATTTGTTTCCACTATTGTCTGAAAACTACTCAGCACTATGTATATGGGTTATTCAGTGTGGTTTAGGATAGAAGAGGGTGACTCAGGTAATAGATCGAATCTGAAAGTGATTCCATGGAGCTCATTTTTCCCTAACACAGTATTTCCCAGATTTGGAAAGCTCCAAAGGCAGCTATACTTATATGTTGCCATTTATTCCAAGAATCTTCTTTTGTTTCTGTACTCTCTCGTGCCACAGAACTTTGCAAAATTATGCTCAGCATGTGAATCTCACTTCATCCACCAACATAATGTATATACCTTACAAATGAAATAGACCCATCCAGGAGAGTCTGATAGTATTACAGAAGAGCTAAAAAGTAAAGTCAGAAAGGGAAAAAGTTAGTTACTCTTCCTTGATGACCCGACATGAATATGATATATAAGAACTAAATTACTAAATTTCATTGTTATCGAAAGGACCCATTTCGGTGAAGGTCACAGTAATTATTGTGCAAATTTGATCTTATTTCTGCACTTCCGGGCTTTTCATCCGTCACCTATCACAAAAAAAATCATATTGTAGTCATTCACAGCTACATAAGCACTGCAAAAATTTGAAAACATTTCTATTAACGGAGTCCCAAAAGTGTGTTGAGCAATGGAAATATTTTGGATGTGTATAGTGGAAACAGTATATGAAAAGTTATTTTGCATCATATTGATTTTAGTTATACATTAACTACTCTGATAGAGTTAATGTCATGAGAGGTAGGGATAAATCTTCAGAAAGAAATCATATTGCAAGGCATCTGCCTCAAGGGGTGCCTTGCTAATGTTTTTAGGCAAAGAATGATAGACCCTTCAATAGGCCTCAAAGTTCAAGGAGTCTGAGGACACGGGATTCTCAAATTCTGTCACCTAAATGTCCTCAAGCCAGGTCTAACGGTCCCAGTCTTTCCCTAGGAAAGCCTTGACTTCAGACTTTGAGATTTAATAAGGCTTCTTATTAAACCTTCTCTGCAATTTGACTCTCACAGTCAGGTCCTGGGTCTAATTTTCAGGCAAATCTGCCTTCTGACTGTAGTGGTCAGGATCTCTTTGAGTTGGTACATTATCCCCTAAATTAATGGTCGATTAGTTTAAGCCTGCTAACTTGATAACTCTTATAACTCCCACTGGCATCTCATCTCTTCTCTAGCTTTGGCAAGTCTGCGAGTGCCAGCATCCTATCCTTCGTGGCCGCCAGTGAGTCTCCTGGTAATTTGTGAGGGGCTGTCACTACTCTCAGGGCATATTACTACTCCATTTCCCTCCCACAAAGATATTCTTCTCTTGGTATTTTAATAATGTCCAATTCCAGATGCAACGGTTATATCTTATAATTAAAATTATCTTCTTTCAAAATCAATACAAAAGACCAAGGGATTCAGAAACCAGTATTCCTAGCTATATGTCAACTTGCTTATGTTTCACAAACTGAATAATAAATGTAGTTTTAGTCAGCTTTCCTTTGCCAGTACACAATTCCAGCACTCACAATTTAAAGGAGGAGAGGTTTAATTTGACTCATGGTTCTGGGGATTCATTCCATGGTTGGCTGGCTCCAAGGCAGAAACCTCATGGAAGATGAAGGCTGCTCACCTCATGGCAGCCTCGGCGCAGAGAGGGAAACAGTGCTGGAGAGGAAGGGGCAAGGGACCACAGACTCTAAAGTTTGGTTCAGTCCGTGGTTGGCTGGCTCCAAGGCAGAAATGACATGGTACAAAGGCTTGGGTAGAGGTCAGTTGCTCATTCTAGGGAAGCCAGGAAGGAAAGAAAGGCTGGGGACAAGAATACACTTTTTTAATTCATGCCCTCAGGGATGTATCTTCTAGCAGGCCCCACCTTCTAACAGCATATTCAGCTCCTGAACTCATCAATGGATGAATTCACTGACGATGCGTGCAGTGCCCCTGTGTTTCAACCACCTTCCAAACACGAGGCTTCTGTGGGACGTTTTGAATCTAAACCATAACAACCAGAATTCCATGCCCAGGTTTGCCATTTATTGCCTCTGAACACCTCAACAATTCATCTCTGAGGCTCATTTTTCTCACACCTCGAATAAGGATGATCAGAAAACACACTTAGAATCGTTCCAATCTTTCTTGTTTGTGCTTCTCTAATCACATCAGGCCAAATTATTTTCCTTAACCACAATTCTATGTTGCTTTTCCTGTACCTAAAATACACTTCCTGATAGCTGTACTCTAGCTAGCTTCTCATTCTTTGGGTTTCAGCTCAAATGTGACTTAAGTTCTAGGGAGTCCTTCACTGTTCTGTCTAAAATAGATTATCTCATAAGCTTTACTACTCCTTCATACTATTTTGTCTATAATATATATAACAATCTGTGATATGTTACATATGTATGTAGAATTTGCTGTCTATGCATGCAACTAGAAATAAACCTTTTAAAATGCAGTTCTAGTTCAAGGCCTGGCAAAAAGAAATGTTTAATAAATGTTTGTTTGTTAAATAAACATCTGAACTCACTTCATTGAACTTGAGTTATTAACAATGTAGTGCGTGTGAAAAACATTTTAATTATATTGTTATCTGTACTATGCTTTAGATGCAAATGATATTTCATAATGGTCAAAAGTGTTTCTTAGGTCAATGATTTGATGTTACACCAAAATAGTAATAGCTCTATAAATTTTATGGATTTATATTGTCTAATAATGTGTCAAATACTCATGTTCATAATTCTTGCAATATTTTCTTGAAGAATGTCACATATGTTATATTTAGGAAATGAATTATGTGTAAAATTTGAACTGTGAAAGCATGACACAATTTGAGAGCTGTAAATGTGTAAATGATTACATATAAAGTAGGTAATAGCTTGCCCATTTGTCCATCAGCCAACTTTTTCAAGTTTCTTTGATCCTGGACTTAAGAAGAACACTGTAGACCTGAAATAAACGCACCCCTGAATTGCCAGTTATAGAAATGCCCATCAGCTTTGAGCCCTGGCTTAACTGAGCCCGGGATGTGCATGAGAATTCACTACTTGCTACTCTCACATGATGTATATCCATAATCAGAAAAGTGTGAGGCATAAAGTTCAGGTGCAGATTGACATTATCCAGCCTGCTGAAAAGGGAGTGGATCATAACCTTTTAAAGCCACAAGCAATCACTTAAAGTCCATTTTCTTCTTAGACATCTGGAACACCAAGTCAAAAAGCACGTATGGAAGGCTCAGGTTTTGAACTGCAAAGTGACACCCCTAGCATCCATCTAGTATACGCAGTGCTGGGGCAAGGAAAAATTAATCAAGCAGGAGATTTTAAAAAGAAATTTGGCTCGCATCTTTCATGCATTAAGGGAAGCACATTGAAAACCTTTTCCAGAAACAAAATCTTTATGACTACAATTCTTTCACTAGTTTAATTTTAATGTCCTTTGGAGTCGTCATTGGAAAGTTGTAGAATTGCGGGAATGTCAGTTTCTAAAGCTCATGAAAGTGCTAGGATCAGTGGCAAGTTCATCTTTTTGTAATAGTGCACTAGCTCTCACAGGCACAGGGCTTGTTTCTAGCACTTTAATCATTTTGCTAGACTATATCTCAGTAGATTGCTTCTATAGGAATACAGGAGACAGCACATATTTTAAGGACTCAATAATTGAATGTTTTCTATTTTTGAATCTAAATCGCCTCCTCCGAGTTTCATTTCAGGGGCTCACAGCACTGCCTGTTAACATTTCCAGCCAAGGTATCAACATCTTTAGCCCCTCTGAGCCTGTTTCCATCACTGAAGATGGGCGAGAGCTGAGGTCACTTCTTCCCACTGGAGGCCTCACTCTGGAGTTTTCTGAAGCAGGAACTCTCATCAATAGGGTTTGCTCTTGAAAGTGATGGCTCTTAACCGAAGTTGTCTCCTAGTCATGCTTTGTCTTCTCTCCTATCAATACATCCCCTTGGCAGCAAATAATCCTTCTGAAAACTAGTAAGGCGAAATCATCAGCACAGTCTTTAATGGGTTCTTCTGTCTCAGTAGCTTTGGCTACCCAATAAGTGATTGTGAATAAAGCTACAAAGCTATTTGAAGAAAATTATTGCAATCCCCATGGAAACTTTTGCTCAGTGCCATTATTTTGACTGTTCCCTCTACCCTGTCTTACATCGCTGGAGGTCAGAAGTTACTCATCCTTCTCTTAATTTCCAAGGCATATTATTTCCCCAAAAAGACAGGAATAGGGAACTACTCACTATCTTTGGAAAACATCTGAATTCAGATTTATGAAGATCTTACAAAGTAAATTTCAGGCTCTCCTTCCTTGGGCATAGGAGTATCTAATAAGTCAGTGTTCAAGCAGAGTCCAAGAAGTTTTTGAACAAAGGCAAAGGGTCAAAGGATGACTTAGTAATTCCAAGTAGTTATACAAGTGGGCATGTTAGAAACAACTCCTTCAACCTTCATTTAATCATCCCCCTACCACTCCCTAGTTAACACTGCATGGAATACAGATAAGCCTTCCTCACCAAGCTCTGCCCCAAATGAAGATATATGAGAAAACAAATAAAATGACCCAACTTCAACCCTAAAGTGCTTGATTCTCCTCTGCATCCTTCTGTACCGCTCATCTGTCATTAAACTGTACTCTTTAAGAAGTCATTTTTAAAATGTATTTAGAGACTATCTTACCCGTTCAATGAGAGACAGGTATCTTGTACTATATTTTTTGACTTATCAGTATCTTCTAACACAGTGATTTTCTAGGCAGTGAGTACTCTGAATTTTTTTTTTAATTAACTTGGATGCTTTGTGATCTAAACAAAATAATTTCTCACTATGCAAGTTGCACAGATATAAGATACAGTAAAGAGCAGATACATTAAGACCTATCTAGTTACTGAGTATATCAGCCTACTGACACTTAAAATACCCAATTATCTGCATTACAGAAAATACATATAATCAGGAATTCTTCTACCCCTGCAGTGGTTATTTAACGTTCCACTGCAATTCGATATCCAAATCTTGGAATTTATTTAAAAAGTCAATCCACATTAGAGCTTCATCACTCAACATACTTTTCTGTTTAATGAATTACAACACAAATGAAGCAACTTTTCAGTTAATGAGCTACTAATAGATCTATCTGTAAATTCTAATTACCACTAATATACAAATTAGTTACACTTCAAGTTTGGTCTTTTTGTATTTACATTAATTTGTTTCCTTTCCTTAAATTAATAAAATGTTATCTAAAAATAATTGTAGAGCTATCTATGACTTCCAGAATGGCAGCAGAATGTGCTACAGGTATGCTTCTCTACAAAACAACCTTAACTAGTACAGTCATTTGAAAAAACTCAGCAACTAGTTAAAGTCCATGTAAAATCCCTAAAGTCATACAAGGGGAGAAACATTTATTCAAGAAAATCTGTATGGTTGGCTAATCTTGACAAGGGCACGAGAATATGCAAGGAGAAAGAAAATTCTATTTGGCAAATCAAACTGTGTTGTACTACAAAATATTAAAAATGAAAGAAGTTTTGGTACTTATATACATTAACTGTTTTTTTATATATATTTTTTTGTTTTGTTTTGTTTTGTTTTTAATGTAGCCCAAGACAATTTCCTTTACTCAGTGCAGCTCAGCCAAGCCAGGTGTGTCCAACCCAAGGGCCGCAGGTGAATGTATTAAACATTTCTACCAAGAGGCAGACTTTATCTGACTGAATGAAAAGACAAGGCTCAAATATAAGCTGCCTACAAGAGACATACTTTTATTAAAAGCTATAAATAGATCTATAGTAAAAAGATTAAAAAAATTTACTAGTAACTATAAGAAAGCTAGAATGATGATTCCAATATCAGGCAAAATGGATTATAAAACAAAAATTGTTACTAAAATAAAAAGGAATTTTTTAAATAATAAAAGTGTCAATCCTTCAGGAGACTGTAACAATTATAAGTATATATGCGCCTAAATACAGAGCTAATATACATGAAACAAAAACAAATGAAAAAATGAAGGAAGAAATTCAACAATAATAGTCGATAATTTTAATACTTTGGTTTCAATATAGGACATAACAACAAGGAAGAAAATGAATAAACAAAGGAGTTGAACAATGCTACACAAATTACATCTAACAGACATCTATAGAACGTTTGCCCACAGTGACGTGAAAACTGCAGGATCTCTATTCTTCACAAGTGCACACGGGTCACTTTCCAGGATAGACCATATACTGGGGATTAAAACAAGTCTCAGTGATTTAAATCATATAAATCTCCATCCACAGTGGGATGAAATTAGATATCAGAACAGGAATAAATTTGAGGGACTCAAAATACATTAAGTGACAAAGAATCCACAGGGGATATTAGAAAATACTTAGAAATTATAAAAAATTAACCATAGTGTAACAAAACATAAGGGCTACAACTAAAGGAGTGTGTAAAGAGAAATAAAATATTACTTACAATAAAAAAGAAAAAACTTGAAGCAATAACCTAATCCTGCACTGTAAAACATTGGAAGAAGAACATACTAATGTAAAACAACTATAGTTCTTATAGTTACTGTTTGTGAGATATAATAAAGAAATAAGATTAGCATACCGCCAGCCATGGTGGTACATATCTGTAATCCTAATACTCAAGGAGGCTGAGGCAGGAGGACTGCAAGGTCAAGCCCAGCCTGGGCAACTAGGTGACTGGGTAATACCATGTCTCAAAACAGAAAATAAAAAATAATAAAAGGATTAGGGATGTAGTTCTGTCAAAGGCCCTGGGTACCACCCCGAATGCTGCAAAAAAAGAAAAGAATATTACAGTAGAAATGAATGGAATGGAGAAGAAACAGTAGAGAAAAAAACCAACAAATGAAAAAAAAAAGTTTGAAAAGATCAACCAGAACTTTTAGCCAAACTAATAGAAACAGAAGATTCACATTACTAAAGTCAGGAATAGAAGAAGAAACGTAACTCACAACTTTTCAGAATTGAAACAATGTGAGAAAATATTATGAACCATTATATGCCAACAAAATACATAATGTAGATGAAATGAACAAATTCTTAGAAAGATGCAAACAACCAGAAGTCACTCAAGATACAATACAGGGACCTGAGAAGGTAGCTCAGTGGCCAAGTGCCTGACTAGCAAGCACATGGTTGTGGGTTCAATCCCCAGCATAACGACAATAACCAAAAAAAGATGTAATAGAAAATCTGGATGGACCTGTAAACTGTAAAGAGATTAACTTGTAGTTGTGGCCATATAATAAGTATCTACAAAGAAATGAGCAGAACAAGATAGGTTCCCTGGTAAACGCTACCAAACATTCAAAGAATAAGTACTGTTACTTCACAAACTCTTCCAAAAAATAGAAAAAGAGGAATGCTTCTCAGTTTAATTTTATGAGGTTAATATAACCTTGATACCAAAATCAGACAAAAATTTACAGGAAAAGAAAACTATTAGACCAACATCTTTTGTGAATATATATGCGAAAATGTACAAACTTTAACAAACCAAATAGACCAACATATATTATATTAAAAATTATGCATCAAGACCAAGATATGAAAAGGATTCAACACCATAACCAATTGGGATTTATCTCAGGAATGCAAGGTTGAATCATATAATACACATAGCAGTGGACTAAACAATAAAAGATGATCTCATTAGTTGCTGAAAAGGCACCTGACAAATAAAGCATCTCTTCATGACAAAAGCAGCCAAGAACAGAAGGAGCTTAGGAAAACCCCAAACATAACATCATCCTTAAAGGGGCAAATCTAAATGCTTTCTCTCTAAGATTGGGACTAAGACAAAGATGACCATCCTAGTCTCACTACTTCTCAACATCGTACATACAACATTATACGTACAAGTTCTATTTAGGGCAATTAAACAAGAAACTGAAATGAAAGACATCAGATTTTACCAGAAGAAGGAAAACTGTCTGTTTGAAAATACACAGGAAGAAAATCCAAAGGCATCCACTAAAACCTGTGAGAACTAATGAGTTCATCAAGGTTTCAAAATACGAGGTGAGAATAAAAAAATCAACACAATTTCTACCCAAAAGCAGAGAATAATTAAAAAAGGAAATTATAAAAATTATTTTGTTTACAGTAACATCAAAAATAGTACAATACTTAAGAATACATCTCACAAAAGAAGTGTGAAGCTTATACTCTTGAAAACATAAAACAGTACAGAAGGAAAGTAAAGAAAATCCAATTAAACCAAAACACATCTTGTGTTTATGTATTGGGAAACTTGATATTAAGATAGCAATACTTCTTAAATTATTTTATAAATTCAACATAATCACTATCAAATCCAAACTGGCTTTTTGTGTGGAAACTGAAAATACGATCCTAAAATTCTTAAGAAATGTAAGGAACTCCAAATAGCCAAAATACCTTGAAAGGAAAAATAACTGGAGAACTCTCATTTCTAATTTTCAAACTCACTACCAAGATGCAGTAATGAAGATAGTATAATGCAGGTATCAGGATAGACACACAAATCAAATATATAAAATTTAGAATTTTAAATATATAAAATTTAGAATCAAGATTTTACCTTCCTATTTATATTGAACTGATTTTCAACTAGAATGATAAGACAATTTAATGAAGGAAAGAATAGGTTTTTTAATAAAGATGCTGAGACAAATGGATATTCATATGTAAAAGAATAAAGTAGGATCTCTCTCCCATACCATATACAGAATCAAATCTCAGAGTGGATCAATAAATTAAATATAAGAGCCCAAAGCAGAAAATGCTTCAAAGAAATTATTGATATAAATCTTCATGACCTTGGATTAGCAGTGTTTCGTAGACACAGTGCCAAAAGCCTAGCAAAAAGAATAATAAATTGTACTTCATCCAAATAAAAAAAGGTTTTGTGTTACAAGGAAAGCTATTAAGAAAGTTAAAAAGACAATCCACAGGATATGTTTGTAAATCATTTATTTGATAAGGGATAAAGAGCTTTAAACAACTCAATAACAAACAAAAAATAACCCAATTAAAGAATAACCAAAATATTTGAATATACATTACTAAGAAAACATAAATGACCTGTAAGCATATGAAAGAATATTTCATATCCTTAGTTATGAGAGCAAAGCAAATCAAAACCATCAGTTACTACTTTATACCCACTAAGATGGCTATAAATCAAATGTCATTTTTAAAAAGTATTAAAATGAGAACTCTTATATGCTGCTGATGTGAATATGATGCAACATATACACTTTAGAAACTAGACTTGCACTTGCCAAAAAGCTTAAACATAAAGCTACTGCAGTCCCCAACAACTTGACTCCTAAGTCTATATCCAAAGAGAAGGAAATATATGTCTATATAATTGCTTGTGTATGACTGCATAATTCCATTTCTATGAAATGCCCAAACTGGGTAAATCTGTAGAGTCAGAAATAAATTCGGTGGTTGCCTGGGGCTGAAAGATTTGGAGGAAATGGGGAGTTACTATACATGGGTATGGGTTGGTTTGTTTGTTTGTTTGTGCTAAAAGTGGTCTAAGATTGATTATGATGATGATTGTGCAATTCTAGGAAAATACTAAAAAATTATTGACTTCTATACTTTAAGCAGGTAAGTATATGAACTGTTTCAGTAGAGCTATTATATGTAAAAGAATACTAGGGGCTGGGGATTTAGCTCAGTGATTAGAGTGCTTGCCTTGCAAGCACAAGGGCCTGAGTTCGATCCCCGGCACCACAAAAAAAAAAAAAAAAGAATACTAGACCTTGTTTAATTTGTACAAATTATATTCATTCCTGATTCGAAGTTATTAAAATGTCCCAGAAACCGAGTTACAATTCCCTATTGCTCTAGAAAAATGGTTCATTGTAGTACAAACAATTTTATCCTTAAGTAATTAGAAGAAGAGCTAAAATTGATGTGGTAAAACTTGTTTCCATTCTCTCTATTCCTGGTAACATGGGAACTGGCTCAGGATTGGCCATTGCAAATAATCAAATGAGTGTCATTGAATTTTAGAGTAAGAAGAGATCTTAGATCATTTTCCTCTCACTTTATTTTGAAACTGCCATGAACTGAGCAGCTTCCTCCACCACATGCTCCTGCCGTGATGTGCTGCCTTGCCACAGGCCCAAAAGCAATGGGGCCAACTGACCATTGACTAAAGCCTTCAAAACTATAAGCCAAAGGGACTTTTCCTTTTATAAAAGTTGATTATCTCTGGTAGTTTGTTACAGTAATAGAAAGCTGACCAACGCAAATAGATTAATACTTCACTGTATAAATTTCAGCTCTCAAGATTAGGAAATGTCAGGTTAAAGAAAGCCAAACATATTTCCTCAGTATATGACTTCTCAGAGCCTTCAATATGCTTGTGAGCCTTGACAGTCCCCAAGGAGAGGTTTAAAGTTTATAGTACTTCCCAAATCTATTTGACCTGAAAAGAATTTTTCACAGAGCATCTCGAGAAGCTAATGTCCTATACAACACAGTGGGAGAAACATTGGCATAGCCTACGTCATTCATTTTGTTAATGAGAAAATTGGGGTCCAGAGAGGTAAAGTGCCTTAACTCATACTATTAGTTATTGATAAAACCAGAATTTAAAGCCCTTTGCTTAATAACAGCACAGTGGTCATCGATTTGCTTTGGGATGAACAGCTCGTGAATTATCCTTTGTCTTTTGTCTGTGCACTGTGGGAATGTCATCCTCCTCCAATATCTGAACTAGATGAAAGGAAATGTTTATAAACATCCCAATGACCAGCAACTGCCAACTAGCAGGAGAAGCTAAATAAAGACAAAGAAAAAATGAGTCCCTAGGCCACTTGGGCGTGAGAGAAGTAGCTAGCTCTCAAACACAATTCTGTACTTCTTGTCCATGTAGTAGTGTGGGGATATGCTGTGCATGCAGGTGTGGCCCTGGGGCAGGTTCTTACTAACGGACCTGCAGGTAGTGTTTTAAACAGTCAGGATCCCTCTTGAATTTCTCTTGCCCTTTCCACTAGCTGGCTGCTAGGCATTCTGAGTCCCTAGGGAATGACAAAGGTACTGCAATGGAAAGAAGCCTGCCTTCTGAACCCATGTGTGGAAGAAAGCCATTGATCGATCAGGGAGAACTCTTCTAAGAGCAAGTAATAAATTATTATGTTAAACTACTAAAAGTACCGGATTTAATACAACCGTTCACATTGCCCTAATTTATATACTGGGAGATAGAAGAAAATATGGGGAAAAAGAAGAGATGAGTGAGGCATGTCAAAGATATGTTTGAAGGATTTTAAAATTTTGGAACATACCTGTTCTATCTTAACTGGAAAGGACCTGAACAGATTAGCACCCTCCCATATCGTAACTTCCTGAACCAATCGATATTCATTCAGTCAGTAAATCATGTTGCCTTGCCCTGCTAAGCATTCTAGTGTTTTTATTTCTCTTCATTCCTACCGTCATTACCCTCACTTGGCTCATCTTCAACTTTTGGTGGGATTACTGGAGATGTTTTATAATTAGTTATATATCTTACAAAAATGGGATTATGATCCACTTCCTACCATGCCCTTGTCCTCTGCACTGACCCCCAGCATGAACATCTTCAATTAACTCCCTGAACGATTAAAATTCAGACTCTTTTGCAGAATATACATGGCTCTACATGCCCTGGCCTGTATTTTATCTTGCACCTGCCTGTCCTTAGACTCTGTAACTTTAGCTGAGATCATGAAATTCTTTTGGCTCCTGAGTGGGTCACACCTCTCTTGCCTCTTGGTCATTGTATGAGATACTCCCCCTTCCTGACATGTCCTGCTTCTTCTCTCCTCCTTTTTTCCCCTTCCATGTCTCTCTCTTCCAACAGTCTGAGTCCTGCTCTGCTTAGCTGTTGCCTTAGAAAGGTCTCTCTGACACCCTCAGGCAATGTTAGCTTCTACTTTTCTGTTTGTCCTTGGGACCCATTGGAGCCCTCTCAGAGGACTTTCATAGACTCAGATTGTTTGTCTTTTGGTGTCCTCTGCTAGACTGATCCTTGAGGGTAGAGATACCTCGTTCAGCATGGCGTGGGTGCTTGCCACAGGGCAAGTGCTCAGTAATTTTGTTTTTAGTTTTTTGGTCTAAGTGGATGATTGGGTGGATGCCTGTTTAAGCTAAAGAAAAGAAAAATTATGCACAAGACAATGAGCAATGTTGGTTAACGAACAGTGAAAAAAGATTGTATTTTGTCTCCACATTTATCTAACTTTGCTCCATAAATATCTTTTAACATTTCATTTTTTCAAATTGGTATGTTTGGCTATTTTAAAGAATTTGGTTGACAACTTAATTACTAACATGTAGCTAGACAAGCCAGTACATCTCACTCTCATTCTCTGCAAGTCAGGACTTAAAGAAACCCGGCTGTTGGATCCTGAGGAATAAAGCATACGTGGGGTTAATACTTCGGCTCTGCAGTCAGAGATATCTGAGTAGTGTCCTACCATAAGGTCTACCAGCCATATGACCTTGAGCAATGAGATAATGTTTATAAAGTCTTTAGCAGAGTGCCTGGTACATAATAACCCAAGAGCTGGTAGCAATAGTGATTTGTTATATTTGCTACAAAAATTAATATTAATTTTTCCATTTTCCTGCCCCAATACTGTTGTAAGATTGTGACTAACACATCACTGCGGGCTTTGTACACTGTGTGCAGGAAAAGTAACCAAGAGAAACCAGCCCCATGAGGTCATTAGGGAAGAGTTAATGCTTTTCATTGGACAGACAAGAAAACCCACACTCCACAGAGTTAGGAGACCTGCTCCTAGTCACGTAGCTGGCCAGAACAGTGCCGAGATTCAAACCGGAACTTCTGATTCCACAGCCAGTTCTCTTTCCACTGCATCGCACAGCCTCTGGGTATTAGCGTTTCCATGTCCCACGGGTTTCTCAATTTCTAAGATCAAACAGGACTTTGGATACCAAGTATGCATACTGGAACTTCCTGTTCCCCTCTCTCCATTCATAGGTACGTGAGATCATGGAGCCATGGGGCAGTCTGCCTGGCTTCAGCATTTGGGATTATGGTTCCCCTTCCTGCTTGGGGGCCCCCTCTGCTAAGGGATCAGACTGGCTCCCACAGAGACAAAGCGTCTTTCACAACATTACTTCTGCAACTTCCCCAGGACTGGGCTGGGAATGCTATCTATCCTGCTCACTCCGGAAGCCCGGAAAGCCCCAGGTTTTTATGTTTGGCTCTTGCTTATTGTAGAACCTGAACATAACATGTGAGTAAACATCAGGGTTTGCCAAATCCCTAAATTTAGTTATCAGTGCAAACTGCAAAAGCAGATAATACTCACAGTGCTCAAAGTCATAGATTGTCCACACTTGACAGGAGTTAAGGCCTCATCTAGTTTTAGCTATTTCTTTTGCAAAGGAGGCAATCTGGACATAGAGATGATCAGGAATAAATGTCCAGGATTTGGTGGCAGTGGTTGTGAGGTGTCCCTTTGGTATGCTCACATACATCTTTCTGGAACATCATCATGCTAGGACAGCCCCTCCAGAGACCTACTGCCCCTACATAGTAACCTGCTTAGGACATGTGCCATCATTATGGGGAGCCATTTCTACATAGGCCATTACTAGAGATCAGGTTGAGATGGTTTGTAGGGGGACAGTCCTAGTTCTTGGGGGCTTTGTGTAATAGGAGCCTTAGAGAGAGTATGTAGAAGTGGGAGCACTTCCGGAGCTGTTCTAAGAATGGTGCTTATCTCTGGCCCTTCAACATAGAGAAAAGTGCTGGAGAGGGGATATATTTATTAGGATCCATAAATTAAGCCAGAAGGCCAGAAGTAGAAGAGAGGCAATCAGGTACCCAGCTGTAGGAGCAGGATGAACTGTCGTAGGGGTGGGATGTCAGAGAATGAATATTGCCCCTTGCCACCTATGATACTTTTAGTCTAGTCTTCTTCATAGATGGGAGCGAACTCTTTGAAGGGACGAAACTGTGTTGATCAGTTCCTAGCAGCTTTGATGTCTTCAAGTCCTGTAGGATATCGATATCTCAGATCTTCTCAGGGGCTCTCTGAACCAGAGTTTGATCCAATCAGATAGGGAACATATCTAAGTTCCTCCGCTCTCTATAGTTTTGCATCTTCTGAACCTTCACTCCCAGTCCTCAACCAATGATAGGCAATTCCCTAGATTATGGCAGGGCCATGGCAGAGGGATAAAGGCTGTGTGTCCTTAGTAGAGGACCATTCACACACAGATAATGGAGAGCTGAGAGTGAATCTGAAAGTGAAATCACCTCGTGAGTATATTAAATTTTATCCCATTTAAAGTAGGAAGCAGTATTTCTTAAGTCTCTATTGTCCTCTCTGGTACCTAGTACATAGGAGAGACTGCATAAATATCTGAACAATCACCAGGTAAATAAAGAGTGAAAAGAGGAAGTGAGTGTTTGAGTTAGCAAGTAAATGAATCAGCTATCTGGGCTGCAGAATGCCTGCTGAAAAAATAGAAAAGGAATTATAAAACCTTGATAACCAATACATACATTTGTAAGAATCCTATGATGGAGAAAGATAATCTGTTTATATAATTTCTATTGATATAAAATTTCTTCTTCTGTTTTATATTCTCCAGAAATCTACAAAACAAGTTGTCTTAGTTACTTTCTCATCACTGTAATACAATACCCAACACCTACAATTTAAAGGAGGAAAGGTATATTCTGGCTCATAGTTTGTAGAGGTTTCAGTTTGGCTCCAAGACTATAGACTGGCTCTGAGGCAGGGCAGCATAGCAGAGGAGAAACAGCTCATGGCATGGAGGCAGGAAGCAGGAAGTGATCAAGGGAGAATGAACAGAGATACATCCTTCCAGGCCACACCCCCAGCAACCCACCTTCTCAGACCAGGCTTTGTCTCCCAACTTCACATTTAGCTATAAACTCATTGATAGACTAATTCACTGGTGAGTATCACACCCTTATGATCCAACCACATCCCAAAAACCCCACCTATGAGCACACAGGCTTTGGGAAACATCTAGATGTAAATCATAACACAAGAAAACTATAAATTGTTTTGTATTTTGAACACTTAAAATAATTTTGGTGTTACTCCATTCGTTTCTGTAGCCAGTAGAATATTTGCTCCCAATGAACTATTTTTCATGTATACTCTCTCGGGTCTCTTGTCTGTGGTTATCATTTGGCCTTGTCATCACTAAACTCATTAACATCCTGGTAGGAAAGAGGCGAATTGAAACAAAAAGTGAAGGAGTGAAGAAAGGGGTTCTAAAGACAGGCAGCCCTGAGCCCTGAGTCCTGAGTTCACCACCTGTCAGAGTCACCTTGCACCAGGTACTTAGCTTCTGGATTGGAATGGAACTTACCTGTGAATGCAATTATGAGTGAGTTGGCAAGAACAATACTTTGCATCATATTTAACACACAGTGAATGCTCAAATTTAGTCATGGCTATCGTTATATTGTTATACTAGTATATTACATAACATCATATCATGTATATCATATATCAATCAACATGGGACGATATATATATATATATAATTATATGGCAGTATTATATAGTATAGTGTTATACATATATAGCAGTACTATATAGAAGCAGTAGTGTACTCATTGTGGCCTTGTTAAACCAGTGTATGTGGATATGTGGAGCAAAGTCATATCATCCATAGACTTCTCTTTCAATCAACCCCTTAACTTTCTGTCCCAGACTCACGCCGTCCTTTATGTTCTTCTTATGTGCATTCTGAAAGAACCTGATAGTCTGCTTGTTCTTCCTCTGCTAGGCCATCCTGCCCTTCCCTGAGTGTGTCCCCCTTCTCATTCTGAAAAGGCCATCTGAGTTCAGAGTCCTGGGTGAACCTTGCATTTCAGAAGAAAAACCACTTAAATTCTTGTTTTTTGACCTGAATCTCAGCCTTCCTCTCCAGCATTGCAAACTCCCATTCACCTAGACAGGCTGGGCTTTTGGTTGATTGGAACTGTGCAAGTTTAAGATTCTTAGAGCTCAAGGATGGGGCTGGAGTTGAGTCTGACTGCTTACTTCCCGCCCTGCACTGAGATGGGCAAGGGCAGGGCAGGGCCAAGGAGAGGCCAAGGTTTCCAGCAGCCTTGGGCTACTGGCTTTCAGGGAGGGATGAGGGGCTTCTGTTTCCTAGAAGAAATAAGGTACATTGACACACATATTTTATTTACCCTGTGGCAAACACTGTTGGTTAATTTCTACTGTCTTTTTTATCTTCTTCTTTACATTACAGGATCTCCATTTTGGGGGCATAGAAACATGCTCAAGGGAGATGGAGCCTTCTCCCACCCTGAAAAACAAAGTATAATCAACTTATGCCGTGTATGGAAATCCCATTACTCCTTTCCTGTCATTAGCTTGGGTTTAGGCAAACAATCAAGTTCTAACCAATATGAACAAACAGACAATCTATTGGTGTGTTCTTCTCAGAAAACTTTTGTTTTCTATTGAAGGAGAAACAGCGATTTCCTTCTTCCCTGACCAAATGCAATTGTATGAGAACATGGTAGGTAGAGCTATGACAACCATTTTGTGACCATGATGCAAGAATCCAAAGGGCAAAGGACCCAGAGGTAGGAAGATAAAGCACAGAGTTTTTAGTGAGATCATTGAACTGCTGAATCAATTTGGAAATATCTGCTTCTAGACTTCCCATGGTTTTTGAGATGAGGAAGAATTTCTATTGTTGTAATCAATATTTCTTTTCCATTGCTTGCAACCAAACACATCTTATGTGACTTAAACACCATCTAAGCTGTATTGCTATTTTATGTATTTTTCATGTTTTTAGGTTCTGCTTTCTTCATTTTTTTTTATTTTTAGCATTAAAGGTAACCCTAATGCTTAGCAAGACTGCAATAAATGAATGAAAACAGTGTTGACAAAAATTTTGAAAGTTGCAGAAATATGAGGATCAGGATCTAATTTTAGGTTCTATAAAACTTTTGCCTGCCTTACTGCTGTTTTTTTCTGCCTGATTCTACCTTTACTGGAACAAAGAATGATTAGGAAGAACTATCAAAAATGACTATATACAATAAAAACACATAAAATTATCTGTTGGTAAAAAAAATAATGACTGGTCTAGTGGCTCTTGCTAAGAAATTTCTTTGGAGAATTCCCAGAAATTCCCATCAGCCACATTTACACCTAACCCTCTGATGATCATTATTTCAGTAACCTGAATCAGTTCACATTAAAGCAGTGAAATATGTTAAGCAATATTGCCTTAGGAAATCTTGGAATATGTGTTTTATCCATTTCTTAACCATTTCTTTAATGTCTTCTCCCTACCAGACACTTCACTGTGCACTGTGGATGACAGATGAACAACCACACCTCTGTTTTCCTTGAAAAGCCCACGAGGCCAAAGGAGAGTTAATGATGCACACGGAGGAATTACCAAGTCTTGGATCCAGTTCTCTTAGCACAGTATAGAGCTATCACTGAGTTAATAAAGAAATCAAATTTCTAGACACATATCTGATGACACAGAGTCCATGAAAACTTCCCAAGTTTGGTCCTTCTTAGCCAAGTTTGCTTTGGGAGGTAACCATGCTAAAACCCCCAGTCCTCAACACTCACCCTACATTCTCCAGAAGAATCCCTTGCCAGGACACCCTCCGCATGATTCACCCAGCAATGCTGCTTCCAAAGGAAAACAGGTTTTGATGACTGAGTTCTCTTTTCTGAGTGGGAGGATTAAGAGTGGTGCCTTGCTTCCCTATGGGTCAGCAAAAATAAAGAAAATACGCACCAGACTCCATGATCCTTCTTTGGGAACATGACTGCTGAAGGAGACCAGAGCTCTGGTGGAGAGTATCATTGGTCCTCCAGTCTCAAGGCCACCTCTCAGTTCCACATGGAATGTAAGTGCACAGAGTCACCAGGAGCTATTAATTTTATCGCTGCTCTGCTCTCTTAGTTAGGATTCACTACAGGAAAACATTTAATATAAAATATACAATGGCCGCCTGTGAAATCAGGGGTGAAAGAACACAAAAGGGCCATCTGCACACTGGAGGCGGGACGATCCAGTGGAAGATCGAAGGCCTGGAGTTCACTGTAGAGTCCAGCATGAGTTTGTGTTGGAAAGCCAAAGGGTCGACATTGGAGAGCTAAAGCGTCACACTGGAAGCCTTGAGGAACTGGAGAGGAGCGTTCAGAGGCAATGGCAAAGACTGGAACACCTCAAAGAAGAAAAGGGAAAACTTCTTTCTTAACCTTTTTAATCTCTCTAGTCTGGCTGGTGATGGGTCTTCCCTCCTCACTTTGGTCTACATAGCAATCATCCCCAGAGATACCCAGAGCTTTCCTAATCTTCTAGGTATTTCTTACTCAAACCAAGTTGACATATGACAATTAATAATCACATCAACCTTTTGTAGAAATTGCTGGAAACTGGTATTTCTGTCCCTCTCTCCTAACACGCGAACCTTCTTGTCCTCCCTTACACAGTTTTGCATATTCCCCCATCTCCATCCATCTAGAGATGCTCTAGCCTTCTGCTAGTTGTTCCACATGTATTTGTCCTTCCTCCAAAGACATTAGTACCAGAGCCTGACTTCTTGGGAACACATCCCCGCTGTTCCACTTAAAGCTGTGGGACTCACTTAGGATGACTCCCTATGGCTCAGTTTCTGCACCTATATAATGAAGATTTCCCACCTTTTCTCCCCAAAGTCTCACAGGCTTCCTTCCATTTTATCAACGTGCATGACTGACTCCATCTGAACTGTTCCCCACACAGACTCGTATGTGTGCACCCACAAGCCTGGCCCTCGTGATATTTCAGACTCATTCTGCATTTTCCCTCATGGACTTTGTGAAAAGTCATCAAATTGTGCTTACTATTTATGCCTGCTTCTCTACATGTATTATGCTTCAGTAAAAGATTTACTTAAAATTTTGGCAGTTATGTCATACCCACTGAGCCAGAGAGCACTTACTTCGTCTCTCTGCTCTTTTTCCCCTCTCTTTAGTTTAGAGAATTACACGTGCATATACATTTATTTTAGAAAGAAAGCAAAATAAAACAGCAAACAAGTGAAAATTAAAAACGATGTATGCCCATGCCCAGCGCCCAGAGAAAATCCCTGCTAATATTTTCGCAGGTATATATCATCTTTACAGTAAAAAATCCTATGTTGTTTCTATAATCTTTTTGATATAATTTACCTGTAGTTCAAATACACAGTTTAAAAGTGTGTATTCTAGTTCATTGAATGGGTATAGTCCAACTATTTAACCAGCCCTTCTCGTCAGAGATACGCAAGGTCCCAGTATTTAGCAGCGCTGCTGTGAAGAGCTTTGGATCTAAATGACTGCATTACACTGGTGTTTCACTCAATCTATATTTTGATTATTCACACCACTCCTTTCAACCTTCTTTAGGTTTCTTGGTCTTTGAGGACATTCAGAAGTGCTTTATTATGCATCATATCTTCTGGAGTTTTCCTCTGAAAGATTCACATTTTACTGAAATAATGAGCTTGACACATCCATTTTCAAAGATGGAATGGGAAGGAAGAGCAGCACTCTGTGTCACAAAATCCAATGGCGGGAGTGGGCAGGCACACATAGCCTCAGGAATTCAGACCCCTGATTTGTGGAGCTGGTGCATCTCAGAACCTTGCTGTGATCACAGTGGTATTTGCTTCCTGAGTGTTATTTGTTGTGCATCTGCTGTGCTAATGACTGCAAATTGTTAATGGCTGTGAAAAGCTAATTGTGGTGCAAGGTGTTTCTCTCTGTCCCAATTGCCAGGGGAGCACACAGTCACTGTTAAGCAGAGAATCATTAGCACCTCTGACACAGTCCTCCTGGGGAATCCTCACAGCCGTTTGGCAAATAACCAAGCCTCCACCCACCCACAACCAGGAGGCTTTGCGCTTGGCCAGCAACACAGAGCAGGAGGGGCAAGGATTTAGGAAGCACTTTTCACAGAGAAACTAAGGAGCAGGACATTGAGTGTTGCTCTTCAGCTGCAGAACCGAAGTGGAAAGGATTCAGTCTTTACAGGCAAGTCACCTAAAATAATACTAAGGTAGCAGCTGGAACAGCCTGGGAACTATGCGTAGTGCTTTGTGGCTTTTTCTTTTAATCACCATCCCCAATACACACTTTTTGGAGGAGTACACTGGGCCTCAGAGAATGAATGATTTTCCCTAAATTAGTTTTATTCCAGAGACCAGATTCTGAACCATTTCGTAACAGCACTTCTTGAAAACTAGCAGGCCAGCTTCAGGCCTTGCTGGCCTGTGTGCACACAGGTATGTATTTGGAGGCAAAATATTCTAACACTAAATTTAACTCATTATACTCCATGAGTACCTCATGAAAAGTGGCTGGTTAAAAAGCAAAGCAAAAACAAACAAACAAACAAAAAACCAGTCCACAATGATGGATGAATATTCATTTCTTCTGGGTTCCTATAAGTAAGATTTAATGTCTCCCTTTGCTTCCACTGAAGTTTTGTATTCTAAATTATCCATGAAAAAAAATCTGTTTGGTTAACTATTATTTCCCTGTCCTTTAATTTCAGTTTAACAGTTTATTTGATAAGGCAAACAGGCACAGTAATACGTTTGAATTTGTAACACAGCAAGTTTTGCAAACCCTTTTCCTATTTTTTAACAGGCTCTTTAGAATTATTCAGCTGGATATTTGCATCTCAGAACTACCTCCCCCACCCTGATTTTTAAAATATCTTTCATGTCTTCCTTTTCCCTGGCACTATAATCATTTTCTACTTTGTACTGGTGATTTTATATGCGAAATTGTGCTTCTGGTTATGTACAACTTTTTCAAAAAGAAATTGAATTGACAGCAATAGAAATTAATGAAGAATCCATGTCTAGAACTGCTGTGAAATGGTGAGCTGGAATTCATCCTACATATTCCTTGAGAAAACAAAGCAGCAGGGCCAGTCCTTTGGGAATGGCAGGCTGCTAATGCAGGGTAGAAGGAAACAACATTGAAAAGCAAAACACTGCCATTTACAGTTGCAGGATAAGTTGCCTGGGCAACCCAGAGACTCGGGGGAAGGGGAATGAGCCTCACCTGCCACCCTTCCCGTCGATTTTCCCCTGCCTCATTAGCTTAACAGATAGCAGGTACCTTTATTGACTTGGCTATTAACAGGGCAAAGAACTGGTGTTAAAGTTAATGTTAAACTCTTGACTGCCTCACCCAATTCAATGATGAGATTTGGTATGAGCAGAAAAACAAAAAATAGAAGAATTTGTATTTCTAGTTCCTCAGGAAATGACGTGCTGATTATGGCTGATAAATTATTCCTAATATAATTATTTCAAGGATATGATTTAGTGTACTGAGACAGCTTGATGTAAATGACGTTATCAAAAATAAGAAAGCAAAGGGGAACGCTCATAGGTGGTGTGAAAATGGCCCCTCTATAGTTAACCCCAGTCAGGTCTCAGTTGAGAATGCATTATTTCAACTCAGGTTGGACAGAGAACCATGTTCCTGTTGGTCATCATGGGCCAGGGCAACCCAAAGCCTATTTCTTCATTCAATGCTGAACTCCCTGCTGCCCACAAGGGTCCCTACCCTGAAAGGTCAGCAGTGTCTCAGGAGAAATGGAAGACCTTCCTACATCAGCAGAGAGGCAACAGTTTGCACATGACTTTAGTCTGTTGAATACATCTTTATGGTTTCTTCTTGATAGAGTTTGTGGCAAAGCTAAACACATTCATGATCCCCCAAAGAATCTCCATGGTATAAATAAGAACTGTTTGGGAAAAAAAAAAAAAAACAAGGACAATTTTCTCCCCAAGATCATCCTTTTCTTGGTAAGTTTTCATCATCATCTGCCCAAGCCAGAAATACCGTGCTTCCCTCCATGGCTACTATCCAACTTGCATGTCCATTAGCTTCTGCCTCTTTAATATTCTTTATATGTTCTCTTCTTCATTCTCACTTGTCCTTCCTTAGCTCTAGATGCTCTCTCTTCTTGCTTGAATTGCTGCAATAGTTACTCTAAGATTTATTTGCCCCAAGATTTTCAGCCTCTATGATATAGCGTGAGTTTTGTTTTTTAAAATCCAAATTTGGTCATGGCATCTCACTATTTAAAAATCTAGCAATCCTCCCAGGCTCTTAGGATGAAGTTCAAAGTCATTAGCTTCAGAGAAGCAAAATGTGAGTTGCAGATGTTCTACACATCTTGTCTGAGTGGGGCATAGAAGGCCGGGAGCCGAGAGGAAGTGTCTAGTACTGTACCACCCCTTGCGGCAGGAGAACAGGTGAGGCCTGTTCAGGCACAAGCCATGTGGTTAGACATATGGATTGGGTTCAAAAAGGCCAGAGCTCAGGTAAGAAGTTTCTGTCTAGGGCTGGGGATTTAGCTCAGTGGTTAGAGTGCTTGCCTAGCAAGCGCAAGACCACGAGTTCTATCCCCAGCACCAAAAAAAAAAGGAAGTTTCTGTCTAGTTGGAGTTGTAGTATAGACTGAATGTTTGTGTCCTCCCAAAATTCATATGTTGAAATTTTGATAGTATCAGGAGATGGGGGGGTCTTTGAAAATAATTAGGTCATGAAGTAGAGCCCTCACAAATTGGATTAGTACCCTTATAAAAGGACCCCAGAATGTGCTCTCACCCTCTCTCTACTATTTGAGGTGGTAGGTAGAAGTTGCAAGATGGCACTGGCCAGAACGGAACCATGCTGACACCCCCATTCTTGGGCTTTCAGCCTCTAGAACTATGAGAAACAAATTTTGTTGTTTATAAATTCTCATAACACAGAGTCACCCAGTGTACTCTGTGTTATGAGAATTGAACTAAGACAAGTTCCAGAAAATGTGGGATAACTAGTGAAGTTTGAATTTCAGAAAAATAATGAATAATGTTGCAGATTGGGTATGTTCCATGTAATAGTGGTTTGTTTGAAGTTCAGAATTTAACTGAGTTTAAATTTAACTTTTTATTTGCTATATCTGGCAACCTTACACCACAGGATGGGTGCAGAGTGGAGGATAAGGATGAGGGAAGCTCTGAAGAGAGTCAGGAGGAGAAATCTAAGGTCCAACACAAGGAAAAAGACTGTTGGTTAAATGTGGTAGATAAACACGTAGGTCAAACTCACCTCTATGCAGAAAAATCTCATATAATAGAGACTAAGAAGAAAACTTGTATGACATGAAGGAAACAGCAATAGGACATAGCCATAGATAAGAGATTTCAAAAAAACTTAGGAAGATAAGAGTATATAAATGATAGCTGACTTGGTATAATGGAGAAAATTTAATAGACAGAGAAGATGAAAAGGACAAAATCCTGGAAAGGCTCAGGAATAAGGCGTTCCCTGCACCTCAGAAGGCATGAAGATGGGAGAGATCAGTTGAAAGTCTGATGAGAAGCAGGTAGCAGGTAACTCCCAGGCAGCTTCCCTGCCTCCTCCTCCAAGGAGATGAGGGGTTCACTGGAGAGTATGAACCTGAGAGGTCCCAGAGGTAAGCACATCAGGTCAAGAAAGGAGCAAAATACTGTGCCAAAAACAATAAAATCTACATAGCACACGGTAAATCCTCACTCCCATACTCCTGCTGGGTTTTCAGGTTGTTGGCATCCTAGCTTAAGGAAAAGCCTATTGATATTAACAAGCAATTCACCAGGAAAATTACTGGGTCCTGCCCTGATCCAACCAGCCCTAACCATGTAAAAGGTCTTCCGATCAGCTTCCTGGGAACACATTCTCAGCAAAGACGGCTGATGTTTAAGAACTACCTAAAATGAGAGTGAGACAGGCAAATAAACAGAAAAAGATAAAAGGTACTTGAAGGAAAGAAAGGACTTACTAAAAATTTTAAGGATTTTATAATTATTCTTAAAACAAGACAGTATTTTGTATCAATGAGACAAGGGGATGCTTTTCTTTTTAAAATGAACATCCAAAGCAAGAAATAAATAGAAAACTAAACTATTTTATTTATCAGAAATAAAATATTCAATAAGATACTTGAATGGGAAGACAAAGTTCAAGAAAGAAAAGCAGAACAAATAATCAGAGATGGGTAACAGAAGAGAGGACACACAAGTAAAAGACTAGTTCAGAAGATCAAACATACCCCAAATAGAAATAGAAGAGGAAACAGGAAAACGTTATTAAATAAAATAAGAACATGCATTTCCATTCTGCAGGGGCCCATCAAGTGCTTAAAATTATGAATTGAAAAGTAACCTCGTAGCCGTATGAATGTACGTAATCCCACTGAACTGTACACTGTAAAATAGTTGAGGTAGTAAATCACACGATGTGTACCTGACCACAACTGAAAAAATAACAAACCAGAATACATCAAGGTAAATTACTAGGAACAAAGAGAGAATCTAAAAACTCTGGGGCCAATTAGGAAGAAGTTCTCACATATCAGGCATCACACATAGCATCTGAATCAAGCCACAGTGACAATTAGAAATAATTAGGAAACGCCTTCAGAATTCTGAAGGAAAACTGCTTCCAGACAGGAAGTCATCTTAGCCAAATCATCAACCAAATGATGCAAGGGGAGAAAGCAGACATGTTCACACATACAAGGTAACAAAGAATCTGGTCTGGAATGCACAAAGGGAACATCCCAGGCCAAATCAAGATGAAATGAAACAACTGGCTGGTCTTCAGGGTTCTCACTTGGATCTTAAAGTTACAAGGTATGAGGCTGCCCTAGCGCTGTGGGCTGCCCTAGTACTATGATACTGCTTTGCTCACACCGCTTCTCCCTCCAAGAGCTCCTCCTCCTCATCACATCATTCCCTTAGAGACCTGCTCCCGCACACCTCCAGCATCCACTACCTCATGACATCATTAGCTGCCACTGGGACAGAAGTCATGCATTTGTGATTTCTCAATAGGCCGGGCTTTCGCTTCCACTCCTGGTGACTTGGAGCAGTCTCCTGCCAATGTAACATCTGTCAGTTCCCGATCCCTCACCGAGGCCACCACCATTAGGAGCCAAGTTCCTGCTTTATATTTCCAAAGCAGTCTTCTCTGCTCTGCTAGGAGCCCTGCCCACTCCTGGGAGGTGACGGGAGTTACATAGAAACGGCTCAGGTGACACTGTGCATGCTGTTCTGAGAGCCTGAACAGATGACTTCGTTGCATCTCTAATTTCTGTAATTACCACTGTGGGGAACAGGAACTATGTTTTGTTTCATTCCTGGAATACATGCTACAACATGGTCTTTTGAAAATCTCTTAAAGCTTAGTGTATTACTTTGTTTCCCTTTAAGTAACAAGTATGCGGTTCCTAGCAGTTACAGCTTTCTGAGTTCTACCCTGGAAGGGCATCACAGTCAAATGTAATTAAAATGAAGGAACTGGGTTTTGTTTCTTCCCTACTCACACCTCAGAATCACTCTATATTCTTTTCTTGTGAATAAGAAAACAGCTGGTAAATTAGTTCGTTCTTTTTATTCATTTTCTCTCATGCTCAAGCTGGGAAATCCTTATAAGCATAATGCTCTTTTTTAAATGAGTAGTGCTCTGGATCCAATCTTTCAGTAATTTACTGAGTCATTTCTTTTAGGGAAAAATAAGTGTTTCTTAGGAAGATACAAAAGGAAATGAGACAGGTTTCTACCCTCGAGCACCCCACAAGGGCGGGTAGACATAAATGGGAAATGCAGCAGGACGTGGCAGTGCTGCTGAGGAAGTGTCTTCACCGTGCTAGCGAAATTCCATTGCCAGAGGTGAGCCACGTCTCGGGATGCTGGAGGAGCCATCACGAGGAAGCGACATTTAGATTAGATCTTGGTGTGTGCGCGTGCGGGGCACGGGGGGCTAACTGAGGAGAAAGGGATCTTTAAGACCAGGCAAATAGTTCGTGCATTTGTGCAAAGGGATCACAGATCCCACTAGGGGCATATCTGAAGAGATTTTTGTTATAATCAGCTAATAGAAAAATGATGTTACTCATCAAAATTCTAATTGAAAATGGTATTTCTTCCCTTGACTGTTTGGTCATTCAGTCAGCTGGCTGTCCACAGAACATTTTAATGCTTTGGTGAGGTGTTATGAAATTCATAATCCTAAGTGTCCCCATTTGTAAAGTGTTTATACCCTGAGTTCTGCCCCTGGCACACACACACAAAAAAGAAAATGTCAATGTAGGTAAATTGTCCTCATATAATTAGAAATAGTGCCTTCTTTAGCTCTTAGAGGTCTCTGTGCTTAGATAGTATATGATACGGTTATTCTTATTAGAAAAAATAAATCTGTAAAATATCTAACAAAAAGAATATGAGTATCTTTTGGTAAATCCAATCATCTTGCTTCATAGACAAACAGCGGCTTCCTGTCTTCTGAGAATAAAGCACATCTTCCAAGCTATATTGTTGTCTGAGTTAGGTTTTCAGAGCCAATGGTTTGTAAGAGAGCAGATTTAATAGAGGACATTTATAAGTTACAATATTCACCCACAAGCCAAACGCAGGAAGTGCTGAATGTCCATCTAGGCATTGAAGACCCAAAAGATCCAATCGAGGGCTGGGAGCCCACAGCACCGTCCCATGTACATCCATGTCTGCAGATGATGGCTGAAGAAATCTTCACTGGAACCAGGATATGCTGCTTGCAGCAGAGATGACGACCAGAGCTTCCCCAAAGCAACAGCAACCATCCTCGACGACAGCAAGGCTCTGAGCTCCTTCCTGGAGGAGAACAGACGAGTTCCTTTCAGGAGAACCAGCCGCAGCAGAATTTTTCCTGGGAAGCAACCCACCCACTAGTTTCCATTCCCACTGTGCTTTAAGTTGCGTGAGCAACAATCCTCAGATGGATCCTCTACGCCCAGCATCACACCAACTCAGTCCAGCTGGGCGTTCTGGCTCAAGTTGACCACATTAAGTCCACCACAGTTGTTATAGGCAGAAGGTAGACTTAAGGAATCCCAAAATCCTTCCTAAGCCCAGAATTCTGTGATCAAACGTTGTTTCTTCCCCGATTGTTTTGAATTAAGAGACAAGCGAAACCTTGCCTCTTCTACTTAGCACCATTTTCCACAGGCTAACAGAATAGGGTGTTCGTTGTTTGTATGAGATGCAGTAGCAGGTTACGCACCAAAAGAAATGGATTTTGCCTTTTTAGTGGGCTTTGTAACCTTTGTGATTAGGTCAAATGTCATTCTCCTTCCCTCCAGATGGGAAGATGAATGAAATATATTGAGGATTCAAGACCAAATCTCACAGAAAGCCACAGAGTCCCATTCATGACCATGTTACCACAGGAGTTAGAGGCTTTTGATTTTAAAATTTGACTCAATAAATCACAAACATTATCTTGGGCCTTGTGCTAACTGATGAGGAGAACAATGAAAATAAGCTGCCCCACTTATTCTTGCATTAATCGGGAAGGACTAAATTTTGCTGCAGTAACAAGCAACCCCCAACATTTTAGACAACAAAGGTGTATTTTTCACTAAAATTCCATTTCAATTCTAAGTCAGTTAAGAATTCCACTTTGTATATTTCTCATTCTCAGAGCAAACAGAAGAAAGGATGCCCTCAAGAACACTATCAATCTGTAGGAAAGGGGAAAGAAAATATGCTGAAGCACATAGGGCTCTTAAAGCTTCTGCCAGAAAGTACTACAATCTGCTCATGCTTCATTGGCCAAAGCCAGTCGCATGTCTTACTTAAATTTAGGAGAGAGTGGAACAGCAACCCTACCATGTGCTTCAGAGGAGAGAGAGATGAAATAATGCCGAATAGACCAATGACTGTGAAAACCAATACAGAGATTATATTTTGAAAAGGAAGATAAAGAACTCACCCAAGTTGTCATATACTCACTGAGATGCTTGTCTGAAACTCTGCTTGGGCCCAGCACCTTATGAAAATGCAATCATACAATACAATACTTTCTGATGGAAATTTTTGTGATAAGATTTTCTGGTATTTAAGCAATCGTGAGTATGTGAGAAATACAGGAGTTCAGCCTGAGTGAACATGCATTAGATAAGTTCAAGAATAGTGCTGAAAATATGGAACTTCAAATATGCAAGCAATAGTAGATACCATATTGGATGTCACCTAGATTGCTTGCTTTATTGGTGTGAAACAGGGTTCTAGTGTTATTGTGAATTAAATCTGGATTTCTCTATTCTTGCCCTGATACAAATATGTATAAATGTAAAAAAAATTTTAAGGTGTCTGAGCTTGATAGGGAAAACGAGAAGTTCCTCACTTTCAAAAAACTCATCTCACCAGAGTGACAAACACAGAAGCCAGCACCTGGACAGGCAGCCTAAAGCGATATGAGGTGAGGTCGTGGGGCACAGAGTTTTAACATGCGCTCAAACACAGGAGAGGTGGTTTGGGGGTGGGTAGAGTAGAAAGCGTGCACCCAAACTGCCCACGTGGTTATCTTCTTCATTAAAAATAGTTTAGGGCCCACGGAAATACATGTGAATTTTCGCTCTTCTTGGCCTTGGATTGGGCAAAAAGTTTCCTATTAGATACATAATACCTGAATTTATATGATAAACAGGCATCCTGGTTTAGATGGTCTGTATGGTATGAAGCATTTACGTGGAGGAATTGGTGTCTGCCCCGCAGCATAATAAGCGCAGTGTGGGGGTACGGCCAAAAAAACGTTCATTTCACCTGGAGAAAGGTATTTTTAACTCAGTACGTTATCAGCCTTCGAAGGCACAGAGAGGGAAGTTGATGATAAAACTTAGAAAATGCATGATTAAATAATCCACCTACGATAAAAAAGAATTGATGACAAGATAAAGGGGGATTAGTATCTGCCCCCAACTAAGATAATAAGGGCCAAGAAACTATCCAATAGTCATGTTCATAATGCTAATAAACTTAAAGAGAAAAAAACCCCATAATAAACGGAGAGAACACTATAAAAAAGACAAAGCAGATTCAGGAAAGAACCACATTATGGAAATAATAAATGAAAGCATAATTTAAAGCTAAATGGAAAAATAAAGAGAATATGCTATACTTTTAAAATCTAAATGTACAATAAATAAATAAAATAAAATCTAAATGTTCAGTAATTGTATTAAGTGAAAATGGAATAAATATTCCAACCCTAAAAGGCTAAAGCTTATAAAATCAGTTTTTTAAAAATCTCAATATATTTATCTGCTATACATTAACTATAAGGACCACAAGAGTTTGAAAGTAAACAATAGAAAAACATAGAGTCTATCTCCAAAATTGTATACATCAGGAAAAGAGAAACTTGTATATTTTAATACTAAATTTATTGAGACATCATGAGATTAATACAAGTTACCTTTGGCCTCTGCAGTTACAAGAAGTGCTCAAAAGTTTTCAGACATTAATTAGTATACATGCAAATAACACGGATACCAATATACATGCAAATAACAGACTTTGCTGTAGCATATTATCAGACAAAGTATATTCTTGATGCACTTTGTAGACAAGGTATTGTTCACTTATGAAAATTTAAATGTGTATGCATATTAACATAATTTCATAATAAATAAAGCAAGAAGTAACAAAATTCACCTCATACCCATTAGTAAGGTTACTATAAAAACAAACCCCTTAGAAAAAAATAAGTATCGGTGAAAAATCAGATTTCCAGTGAACTATACTGTAGGACTCTAAAGTTTTGCAGACACTGTAGAGAATAGTATGGCAGTTCCTCAAAAGATTAAACATGGAATTAATTTAGGACCCAGCAGTTCTGCTGTAAGTGTATATCCAAAAGAACCGAACATGGGGTCTTGAAGAGAGATTTTTAAATCCCTGTTCTTTGCACCATTATTCACTATAAGTGAAAAAGTAAAAGCAACCCAAGAATCCACCGACAGATGAATGTAGTATACACAAACATATATCCATAATCGAAATGCAGCATTACATGCAATGAAATATTATTCAGCCTTAAAAAGGGAACTCCAACATATCCTACAACAGACATGAACCTTAAGGACATTGTTAAGTAAAATAAGCCAGTCACAAAAAGATATATATTGTATGGTCCTACTTATATGAGGTACCTAGTGTAGTTAAATTCATACAATTAAAAAGTAGAATAGATGTTACCAAGGGTGGGAGAGGGGAAGGTGCATTTAATGATATAGAGTTGAGTTTTACAAAATGAAGAGTCCTGGAGATTGGTTACACAATACTGTGAGTGTACTTAACACTGCTGAACACTAAATAGTTAAAATGAGAAATCTGTATTACAAATATGTAATATGTATACTACATTTCTTTTTTTTTTTTTGTGGTGCCGGGGATCGAACTCAAGGCCTTGTGCTTGCAAGGCAACCACTCTAATCACTGAGCTAAATCCCCAGCCCCTACTACATTTCTTCTGAGACAGGATCTTGCTATGTAGTTATGTAGTTCAGGCTGACCTGGACCTCTCTAGGTAACCCAGGATTGCCTTGAACACGAAGAGATCCTCCTGCCTCAGCCTCCCAAGTGCTGGGATGACCAGCATGCACCACCATGCCCAGATTTTTATGTATATTTTACTGGTACTAAATTTTTAAAAATTCTAAGTAACGGAAATAAAAGAAGAAATGAACAACTACACAGATGAATCTCTTATATTAATTATGACTGAATAACTCAGTGTCCCAAGACTTAGCTCATTAAAGCAATAAATATTGTTTCTGTTTCAGATTATGAATCTTGGAGTAGTTTGAGTTCACTGATTTAAGTTCTCTCATATGACAGGCTGACCCTGAAAAAGATCTGCTTCTAATGTTGTAGTTGCAGGATTCAGTTCTTGAAAGCTATAGGGCATAAAGTGTCACTTCCCCTCTTGCCGAACAAAAGCCCTTTTCAGTTCCCTGCTACAAGATTCCTCCATAAAGATACAAGGCCAAGAGACAGCATGAATATTTCTTCTAATCTGCTCTTAGAAATTATATCCTGTCATTTTTACTGTTTTGTTCCTTAGAAGCAAGGCACTAGGTCCAGCTCAGGAGAGATCACAGAGGGACATGACTACCAAGAGATGTGAGTTGTTGAGAGATATCAGTAGAAGCTCCTTGCAACATTTCTAAATAACGGGTGGAACAAGAAGAGATAACTAGGTAACAATAGAGAAAATATGAAAAATTTGAAAAATAAGCCTATAGTCTTGAGCATTAGAAAACACTGAACCCAATAAATACAGAATAGAGTAAGACCCCACTTAATGTGGGCAATATGGGCTAAGAAGTCCCAGCACTAAATGAAACAGTGTTAAATGAAATCACCTTAACATGCAAATAGTGGGGACGGGTGAAGCAGAACAGAGAATAAAATCTATCAATTTTGTTTGTTTTATTACATATATACATTTTTATTGCTAATGATTTAATTCATAAAATGTTCATAAAAATCTAAAAAATAAAAAAATCTATGTTTTTTGATAAGATTCTTCTTCATTGGAAAAAAATTTTTTTTGTAACGAAGCTATCTAACACTGTTGGCCTTTTCTGGTTTCGTTCAGCAAGCAATTGTCAATAGCAAGACATTGCATCAATGTCGCTGCACCTTGCCTTTGAACTT
Source organism: Hystrix cristata (assembly GCA_004026905.1). Lineage (NCBI taxonomy): Eukaryota > Metazoa > Chordata > Mammalia > Rodentia > Hystricidae > Hystrix > Hystrix cristata. Next base: position 16,249 of record PVJO010008164.1, on the reverse strand, counting down.
CTTTCAAAGTTTGGATTATTTTATATAAACTGATGCATAATTTCTTGACAGTCACTAAACTTCCTTGTAGAAAATCTGTTGAAAGTTCCTTTTGTTCCTCATCTTCAGAAACGCTTATTTCTTCATCTTTGCGCATTTGTTCTGCTGATTCTTTTAGATCGCCACTGGAAAGACTTTCTCCACCAACTTGCAGTAATTCTTCAGTATCCCGTGTGTCTGTACTGTCCAGCCCCGTTTCACTAGCTAGCTTGGCAATTTTGTCAACATCAACAATAGGTTCTCTTGGGTCGACATCCTTGTTTAGTTCTGGCCACACATTCTTTCCATATACCTTTCGGACATTTCGCAGTCACCTCGTTCCAGGAAAATTTAATGTTGTCTAGAGCACCCATGAGACTGTAGTTTTTCTAAGAATCTCTAATGGGTTGCTTATCTTCCCATTGGTTTTATCAGTCAGTTGTCTTAATGTCCAACCCAGAGAACAAACTTTAAAATTTGATATCACTCCTTGACCCATTGGTTGGATTAAAGTTGTATTTGGTGAAAGGAAACCACTTCTATTGAAATGCATGTTATTAAATAGTATAAATGCGGTAGATGGCTTGGAGCCTTATTAATCAAAAGTAAATCTTCCAGTTCTAGTTTTTTCAATTCTCAGTACTGTTCACAGGTGGACAAAAATGTTCAGTAAACCAATTTTGAAAAATGTTCACAGTGACCCAAGATTTTTTACTGGCCTCCAAAATTACAGGTAAAGATGATTTTGAAATTCCCTTCTTTGTACACACTGTCTTAGACAGTGTGTACATTATGATTTTTTATTCAAGTGTATATGCATATACAAACAGACTATACACAAAAATTCACAGGATAATCTATTTGTGTTGAATATATTTAATAAAATGTTAACAATAATATTAGGAACAGAGATTTAAATTGTAGGGTTATTTTTCCCATTTTATTTTCTGATTTTTGTTCTGTGGATGTTTGTATAATAAAAAATAGTTTTAAAATTTTTCAAAAAAACAAAAAAAAAGAAATTCCCTTCTTTGCTCTTGGAGTTTGGAGTGATAAACAAGCAGTGTTTTAATGTAAAGTCTCCATGAGCGTTTCCACTTAGTAGGCGCATTAAGTGATCTTCGCAGCTTGAAATCCTGCTGCTCGTCTTTCTTCGTGGGATCAAGATATGCGTTTCAGCAATCGCTTCCAAAAAAAGGCCTTTTTGCCAACAGTGAAAACTAACTCAGGAGGATAATTCCCTCGCTGGGTGATTGCTCTCCATATGGCTGAAATGTGCTGCTGTTTCTCCATCTCCACTTGCCCCTTCTCCAGGAATCTGTATGTTGTGGAGGTTGCTTCTGTTCTCAAATCGATGGAACCATCCTCAACTACCTACGAAATTTTCACTCGTGTCACCTCTTTCCTTCTGAATATGGCTAAAAATTGTTCTAGACTTTTCCATTATAATTGCTTGACTTAATGTCATCTTGTGTTCACCCTCATCTTCAGTCCAGATGAAGGGTCATTTTTCTACTTCCTCAATCATGTTTCTGGAACGAGTAATTTTTGTTACAGAAGTCAGTGCAGTTGTAGTTGCTGATATATCTGGTTCCCTCCTCTTCCCCACCCCTCCCCTCCATTTCCCCACCTTTCCCTATTTACAGCAGGTTTGTTTACATTTTTCCATTTTTTTCTTTCTCCTTTCTTTATTTTTTCCTGTCCTTTCCCCCCTTCTCCCTCTCTAGTTCTCCTCTCTTTTGAATATTATCTTTCTTTTACATAACATCTATTATACTTCTTTGTCCTTATTTACACTTATGGTTTCTCATATTAGAAAAACAGTTCTATGTGTACTCATGAGTGTCTGATTTATTTCATCAAATAGTATGTTCTCAAGGTGCATCCATTTACCTACAAATGTCTCTAGTTTATCCTTTTTATGGCTGAGTAGTACTCCATTGTGTAGAAAAACCACATCTTCTTTAGCCATGCATTAATTGTTGGGCATTTGGGTTTTTTCTAAGACTTAGCTCTTACAAATTGTGTTGCTATGAACATGGTTGTGCATATATTACTGTGTTATGATGATTTTAATTCTTCTGGGAAGATACCAAGCAGAGGAATAGCTGGGTCAAATGGAACCTCTAGTTGTAGTTTTCTGAGGAATCTCCACAATGATTTCCACAGTGGTTGGACCAGTTTACATTCCCACCAACAGTGGAGGAAGGTTCCTTTTTCCCTACAGCCCCACCAGCACTTGTTATTGGTTGATTTTTTGATAATAGCTGTTCTTTCTGGAGTGAGATGGTGTCTTAGTGTTGTTTTGATCTGCATCTCTCGAATGACCAATGATGTTGAACACTTTTTCATGTATTTATTTGCTATTTTTATTTCTTTATCTGAGAAATGTTTATTCACTTCAGTTGCCAATTTTTGGATAGGGTCTTTAAATTTGGGGGGCTTGATTTTTTTTTTTTTTTGAGTTCTTTATATATTCTAGATATTAGACCTTTGTCTGAGGGACAGCTGGCAAAATTTTTTTCCCAATCTGTGGTTTTCCACCCCACTCTAGTAGTAATTTCTTTTGCTGTGCAAAAGCCTTTTAATAGGATGTGGTCCCAAGCATCGATTCTCTTTACCTGTTTTCAAGTTTACCGATTCTGTTTTTCTCTTTGGTCAAGTCGGTTGCAGAAGCATTTTATTGAATCTTTCAGCTTAATTATTCTACATTTCTAGGATTCTATTTGGATTTTTTTGTTTGTGTTTCTTTGTCAAACTTCTAATTTTCTTAGTAAGTTGTTTTTCAGTTGTATTGTAGTTTCTATCTGTATTTTCTTTTAGTTTCTTGAATTTAAGAAAATTATTCTGAATTTTTTTCAGTAATTTTATAGATTTCCATTGCTTCAAGGTCTCTTACTGGGACCTTATCTGTTTTTTGTTTTTTGGTTTTTTTCAGTGTTATACTGCCCTGGCTATTTGTACAGATTGTATCCTTGCATTGGTGTCCACATATTTGAGGAAACAGCTACCCGTTTTGGATTTTGCAGCTGTTCTTCTGTGATGGTGGAACTTTGCTGTTTAGTCCGGGATTCTGGATGGCCCGGCTACTTATAACCCAAAGAAGCAGACCTTGCTGTCAGGTTTTCTAGCAGGACTAGAGACTTGCCTGTATTTTCAGGTCATGTGGAAATGTTGGCTCTGTCCTGTGGCCTAACAAGATCACTAACTGGACTCCATGACCAGGCAGAGATATTAGCTGGGAATTGTGATCACTTCTTATTAGGCAGAGTTAGAGGTTTTCTTTCCTGGATGGGTAGTCCTGCTATTTGAAATCTGTTGTCGGAACATTCCAAAATTGGATGAGGTCTTGTGACATCACCAGTTAGGCACTTGGGATAGACCAGACCGCAGAAGTGCACAGATGTGGACTTGTTTCCTAGTTTAGAGGAGCTTTAAACCAGGCCCTGAGACTGTGGAGTTACCACTGGCTGCTGGGATGGGGTGGACCAGATGCTCTGCTTTGCCGATAGTTGCTGACCAGCACTTGCCTTCTGATTGAAGGAAGCAGAGTAACAAGACTTGGGATTAGTGCCGGCTGCTGGGGTCGCGTGGAGCTAAAAGTTCCTCTCTGCCGATGTTTCATGCCTTGCACTTGCCTCTCTCACTGGGGAATGCTTTAGGGGCGCACTAATATTGGCGGAGTTGTCGCCTGATGGTAGACGGTATCAGACTCTCTCCCTTGCAGACGGCTGCTGACCTGACCTTGCCCCTTGGCCTACAGATGGCTTAAAGAGACCACTGGTCCCTGCTCAGCCAGTGGGATTGGGCAGGAATAGATGTTCCGCTCTGCAGATATTCTAGCACCTGCACTTTCCTTTTAGCCTGAGGAAGAGTTACCTGGAGCACCAGGGCTGGGTGGGGAAGCTGGCTAGGAACCTGAATCTGGCCACCTGAAACACCTGCATGGCCAGAACACAGAGCCTCTGCCAAGATCCATGCCCTGGTCATTGGGAGCCCGTGCCCATTTTCAGTTGAGCCCAGATGGTCTAGCTCTACTAGTGTTTCCCATCAGGCAAGACAAGAGTGGGCTTTCTGTGATGAGTGCCGGAGTAGATGGTGGGGGAGAGCCAAATGCCCACTCTTCACACTGTGGAATTATGGGCCCAGGATGACCCTCAATGGGTAGTGGTGTGTTAATTCGGGGGACAAGTGACATGGTCAAGGTTAAACCATTCATTTTCTATCCAATGTGTTTTTTCTCAGGTTTGTGGTCACTCAAGTTTGTTAGCCACTTTCCTGAACTCGGGGATATTCATGAAGGTGTTCTTGTCTGTGGATAGTTGTATTTTTGTGAGGGGAACTGGAACCAGAGAACCCCTGTTCTGCCATTGCTGGTGTTAGATGCTAAATCTGTTAGACTTAAATCTAAGAATTCACAGGATCATATGCATCATAGAGGATAAAGCTCAGACGTTCGCAAGATAGCAAGCTCAGGGAATAATCTCCTGTGATGCTAGAAATTCCCAACGACACAGTGGTGGCAAACCTATGGCACGCGTACCACAGCCGGCTGTTTGTTATCACTGAGAGTTCTAAAAGGTTCACAATCACTGGAAATTTTCAGTATGATAATGACCAAGAAGTAAACACTTCACACGCATTTATAGTCCGAATTTAAATCACCAGGTAATGCAAAAATGTCACAAACTATTAACCATCCCCCCCTTTTTTTAATTAAAAGATCACAAACTGATAGTGCTCATGGGTTTGTGGCAGAGGAAAAGCAAAAGCTGTCCAGAAGAATGTAATGTACTGTAATTCTCAGAGTTCGTAGAAATAATTTTCCCAAGGAAAATATTCAACAGACATAAAAATCTAAGCAAACAAAAACATGATCTTCATGAGCAAGTACAGTAGCCATGAGAGACAAGCAAAAGACTCTCAAACATTTCAGAAGGTTAGACATCGAATATAAATAACTATTCTTTTACTCCACTGAAATTACAGAGCATAAAGTTAAAAATGCCTATAGGGAACAAGAAATTATAAAGACTATCCAGCGATTCCATAAATTAAAAATATAAATCAAGTATTCAAAAGAACCAATTGGATTCTATGAATGAAAGATGTAGTACTTCAAATTTTAAAACTCAATCAGAGGGTGTAATATCAAATTAGTTTTAGCATAAGAGAGTTAATGACCCGAAATATAAGTCTCAAAAAATTATCCACAATGAAGTGTAAGAGACTGTAATGTAGAAAAATGAAGGTGATGTTAAATACTTGAAGAAAAATGTAAGAAGATACAAATACATATTTTAAATTTAATTTTGTGGTGGAAATCAAAAAATCTGATAGTGACAATATTTAAATGTTAATGATGTGATACTTGCCACAATCAAAGCAGTGACAAATTCATGGGGTTTTTCTTTTCTTTCTTTCTTTTTTTCCCAAGTGCTTAGTGAATCCCAAATAAAAGATATAAGGAGAAACTTATACTAAACTACAGCACAGAAAACCTGTTAGACATTAAAAATAGAAAAGATCTAAAAATAGCTGCAGAAAAAAAAAAAAAACAACTACACATTATCTTATAGAAGTAACAGACTGGCCATGACTTCTCAACAATAAAAGTGAAAGAATACACCAGAGTGACATCTTTAAGGTGCGGAAAAATCTAGAATTCTCTAATAGTTCAAAATATCTTTCAATGATAATATTCTCAGGGAACAAAAACTGAGAAATTTTGTCACTAGCAGATACTCACGAAAGAGAATTCTAAAGGATGTTCTCTAGGAACAGAAAAGAAAGTAGTAATACACAGGAGATCTGAACAAATATTCATCATACGAAATATCATTTCAGTTGGGGATGTGGATCTTGTAAGGAAATGGTAAGGATATTGATTATGTTTAAATTTGAATAGTTCAATATGTATGTTGTAAATTATAGGGCTGTTCATGAAATACATAGAATCAAAACATGTAATTTTGAAGCAAGTATATGGACAAAAGGAAATAAAAAAAATTCTTGAGGCAGGAATGGAGACAAAAGGAAAGAGACAGGTGAGACAAATAACACAAAATAAGATGTAGACAAATATATGACTACTTACATTAACTGTAAAAGCTTATCATGGAGTATTCCAAAAAATACAATTGTCTATTTTTGAGAAACTTCTAAATGAAGGCTATAGAGAGATTAAAAAGTTCACAAATAGAAAAAAAATTATGCGAACACCAAGCAAAAGAAAATTGTGTATGTATATTTATATCAGACAAAGTTATCTTTAAGGGCATTACTTCAGTGTAAAAATCACAAATAAAAGTTCAATTTACCAGAAATATAGCATTTAAAAATATGTAAACATAATATAACTTCAAAATAAATGTAATATAAAGCAAAAGAATTTCAAGGAGATAGATAAATCTGTGTTCATCATATTAGGAAATTTTGGCATACTTCTGTAAGAAGTTTAAAACCAACAACAAATAAAAACAATATTCTAAGTACATAGAAAGTTTGAACAATTGACTTAGAGTGTGTTTACACAATATTATACCAAACTACAAAATGCTGTTCCTTTCTCTTCCTTTCCTTTTCCCTTCCCTTCCCTTTCCTCCTCCTCCTCTTCCTCCGTCTCTCTCTCTCTCTCTCTTTCTTTCTTGTATAAGCAAATATGACACATTCACAAAATTGACCACATCTGTGTAAGTCTTCAAATATTTTAGAGGACTGAATTGTTTCCCGACCACAGAGCAATAAACTATAAATGATAAGAAAAAAAAAACCCTAGAAAATTTTCTGTATACATTGAAAATTGAAGAATTATTCTCAATAGTCTAAGAGTCAAAATAGAAATCGTAATGAAAAGTAAAACTATTTTCACTTTAACTGTAACAAAATAGTTCATATAGGATGCAATTTTACCAGTACTTCAAATGGGAACAGGAACAAGAGATGGAAGGATGGAGAGGGTAAAAGGGAAAAGGGATTTTTAAAAAGAGAGTTGAAGGAAAAATAGACATAGGGCCTTTTCAAATGGGAAGGGAAAAGCGTTGGAGGGGGAGGAGGACCAAAGAATAAGAATCCAGATGTGTTATGTAAATGTACAAACTCTCACAATAAATGTAATCATTATGTACTACAAAAATGTACTAATAAAAAATAATAAAAATTATGCCCTTGAATGCTTGAGTAGAAGGAAGATTAATGAGAAAGGCAATCATCTCAAAACCTTAGGAAAAAAGAATGGTAAGGTAAACCTGCAGAAATAGATGAAAGCAAACCATAAAGGTAAGAGCAGAATTTAATGAAATAGAAATGAAAGAATCAATAAAACCAAATGTTGGTTTATTGAAAAGCTCATTGATATACCTCTGGCAAGATGAAGATGACCAATATTAGGAATAGAAAAGAGGCTACTACTGTAAAAGTTGCAGATATTAAAAGATAATTTATTCTGAACAACTTCGAGTAATTCAGAAACTCTTGATGAAATTCATAGAAATACGTAATTTATTAAACTGTCTTTGACCCGAAAGACAAGCTCAGACTATTTCTCAGGCCTACCTCTAAATTCCCTGAAGAGAAAAGTTAATTTGCCAGCCTTCACTTTAGGTATACACCAGTTACAATCAATTAAAACTAGGGTGTTCCCTTAAGTTGCAAAACCATAGCTGCCAGGGTCCAGTACGAAGGGGAAAGAGGAAAGTTCTCAGAGAAATGGGGTCATTATGCAGGGCAGACATTGCACAGGGAATATATAAGACCTGCAATAGCATTTATCATATACATTGGAAATCTCACTTATATATTTGTTTTCCACCCTATTGTTAGACTTCTTCAAGGCAGTTCCTAGCAGAACATCTGGAATGTAATGGTTCTTGGTCTATATTCATTACTCTGCTATATAGAAAGATAAACTTGAGGCATTCATAGGTAAATGGATGCAACTTGAAAATATAATGTTAAGTGAAATAAGTCAGACACATAAGCTTAACTATTGCATAGTTTCTCTCACATGAGAAACTCTGTCTATACACACACCCACAAATTTAACATACACTTGTATAACAGAGTCCACCAAAAAATGTACACATACTTCAGGAAAAGAAAAATAGTTTTTTCCACGATGGTGTTACCTGTGTATGGGAAACCCTAGAGGATGTTGTGTATCACAGGAAACCCACTTCACTGCTGGCCCTTAGAAAAGAAACTGAAAATGCATGTGTAGCAATCTCAATGACCAAGGTGACCCGAGCAGCAGCTCGTCTTACTAATAAATGTCTGGAAGCTAATGGCCACCACTTTGAGCACCTCTTGTAATTGCAGAGGCCAAAAGTAACTTGTATTAGTCTCACAATATCTCAATAAATTTAGTATTAAAATATTTATACAAGTTTCTCTTTTCCTGATGTGTGATAGATTTTTTCGTTGCACTCTCTCTCTCATTTATATATAAATTAGATGAACAGGAAGTAGGGAGAAGTTCAGATAATTCCCCCAATTACCTATTTTGTTGTTTCAAAAATATTTTAATATATATGCTAATTTGTTTCATTTATACTACTAGTTTCTCTTCATTCGCTGAAAAGAAAGTTTTGTTGTTTTCTTGTAAAAGAGAAACATTTTTGTCTATGTCTTGTACTCTGAGTAACTACTTTGAAGATGATACACGGTGTATTAACTATTATTATTCTCTTATTTTGTTATGAATTTCGTTTTTTATGAAATAAAAAATCATCTCTACAATTTCATCTAACTCTAAAACAATGATAAAAATAGTTTATGCCCACAGGCATGAACTTGCATCTAGTAATACTAAGGTTATCCACACATGTGACTTTTAAAAAAGTATTTTAATGGGCACGTATATATGCAAGACTGAACAAGTTGAGTAGACTGAGTTGATGTGATTACCTCAGATCCTGTGGACATGCCCAGCGCTGGTCTCCATCTCGGATCTCTCATTCCTTGGACACAGACTTCAGGATATCTTCTTTCCACCTGGGAAGGGCTCACTTCTCTTAGAGACTAATACAGTACTCTGTTTGCTTTGTGGATCTTCTCTATGTTCCTTTATCTTTCTTTATTAGTTTCTGAATGAACTAATTCCTAACTGCAATAAAATGCATGAATGCTAGGTGAATTTTCTCAAACACTATCCTCCCGAAACACAAGTTTGATCATATTATTTTCCTTTATAAAACAATTTGTTGTGAGTACATAAATTTCACCCCACAGATTTGGGTGCTTGAGAAATGCCACACTTAAAAAAATTCTATGAAGTCTAAATCCTTATTCTTATGTCTAGCAGAAAATTCAGTCACAGTAACTAATGGGATCTATTCTTCCCCCTTGAGTTAGTACAAAAATCCAGGAAGCTTAGATAATTCCAAGAAAATGAAGGTAGTTTCAAATATTTGATCTGTTTTGGCTACCACTAAATCCTCATTTTCCAAGCCCACATAGGTCCTGAAGTATAAAGCTTTCTGTAGCTATTTGGCCAATTGAGGTAAGAGGTCTTTGTCTAAAAGGGAGTAACGGTGTGGGGGATCTACCTTCCCTGAATCTCCTTGGTATCCAGGCTACCAGAATTGTGTTCTGACTCTCTGTGACCTACCAGGTATTTTCTTGGAGGTACTGCCGTCTGAACCCAGGGCCTTTGCACTGAACTATATCCCTGACCCTTTTAAATTTTTTTGTTTTAACACTAGGTTGATAAGGTGCCCAGGCTTGGCTCAAACTTGCAGTCCTCCTGCCTCAGACTCCCAGAGTATTGAGATAACAGGTTTGTATGACCACAAACCAACCACAACCTGGCTGTGACCTGTTGGTTTCTACTTCCTTCCCCACCTGAAGGAATCTCTCCCTCACTGGCCGCTTACTCTCAGGCATTCTCCTCTCTCTTTCCCTACTCAGGACACTGAGCAGTCTCCTCAAAGACAATCTTGAACACACGCAGTGTTCTTATAGCAGCTTCTACTTCAGCTCTGCCAAATCTGCAGGCCAAAGGGAAAGTCCAGGCTAACTTTTTGAAAGAAGATTGGTGGGACTGGATATATAAAAGTGAAAAACACAAAATAATAATTACAATAAATCATCCTGCCACACCTTTGAACATTCCTATTTTTGTAGAGTTCAAGGTCTTTAGCCTGGCTTCTAAGGCCTCCATAATCTGGATTTAGTCTGCTTTTCTAATTTTAGTATGTATGCTGCTGAAGCGAGCACTGGGTCTGCTTTTCTAGTTTCTAACCCTTCTCCATATCTCTTAAGCTGTATAGAACTTCTAATAATCTGCTGCCACAATCTGATTAGATGCTCTCATGCTTAGGTGACTACTTTCAAGCATCTCTTGTTACGTCCCCACCTTCCTGGGAAATACCTACTCTATACACCTTGCTCCTGTTGCCCATCTGTACGGTTGTAACTCAAGACTTATCCCCTCAGGGAGGCTAGTTCTGGCCTCCTCAGGTAGGAATGGCCCCTTTCTTCTGCAGTTGCCATGTGCCCTGTAACATTTCAATATTGTTATTAATAAAAAGTCTGTCTGACGTTACTATTCCATAAGATACTGGAGGACAACAATCATGACTGTTTCTCCATTCCAATATCCATCCTATCACAGGCTTATGAGTAATATCCTCCAAATAAATACAGGGAACAAAGAATAAACAAAACAGAAAATCAGTGTGGTTGACCTACAAGCACATGGACCTAGAAGTTTGAACCTCAGAGGTGATGTGTATGTGTGTGTATGTTTTGTCACCTTCGATCTAGAGTTATCCTATGTTAGGAAACACATTCTTCTAAACAAGTTTGTGCCAGGGCCCCAATTTTTTTTTCTTTCAGTACATTCTACCTTAAGTTACTGATTAAAAGCCCTAGTTCCTAGAACCACTGCTGGAGATTTCAGCAAGAGCTTAAATCAAAGATTTCAGATTATCAACAACTCAGTGAAATTCAGAAATTAGCTATATTTCAGTCAGCAAATTCTGAAAATTTATTCTATTACGTTTGCAGTACATAGTCATCACATTCATGATGTACATAACACATCTTAATTCATTTTGCTTCCCCTTCACCATCCCCTCCCTCTATCTCTTGGTCCCTTTCCTATTTGCAAAAGAGCTATCTCCCTACTTGCTATTATCTATCATTTATGTTGTTCTTTATTTATACTTCAGGTTTTTCACATGAGAGAGACCCTGTGATTTTTAAGCTTGGATGTCTGATTTATTTCACTTAACATTATGGTCTCAAAGTGCATCCTTTTTCCTACAAATGTCTCAAATTTATTATGGCAGAGTAGTACTTCATCATTTATACATACCACATTTTCTCTACCTATTCATCAGGAGATGGATGTATAGGTCACTTCCAAGGTTTAGCTATTACGAGTTGTGCTTCTATAAACACAGGTATGCATGTATCATTGTAATATAACATCTTTAACTCTTTCAGAAAGATACCTAGAAGGGGAATAGCTTGGTCAAATGGGATTTATATTTTTAATTTTTTCCAGGATCTCCATACTGATTTCTACACTGGTTGTAATAGTTTACACACACATCACCAGGTTCCTCCTTCCCTGCAGCCTCACCACCATTCATTATTATTTGATTTCTTGCCATTCTCTCTGGACTAAGATGGAATCTCAGTGTTGCTTTAATTTGTATCTCTCCAGTGGTCAGAGATGTTGAACATTTCTTCATGTATTTACTGGATATTTGTACTTCTGAGAAGTTTCTATTCATTTCATTTGTTCATTTTTTTTGTTGGGTCTTTTAAGGGGATGTTATGGCTTTTATCTAGATGTCTTGCCAGATCTTCAAGAGCTCATAGGTGGGGCTGTGTGGAGCTGACTGGATCTAGGGCATGTGATACTGGGATTAAAGATGCATGGTATTAAATTAGTCCATTGATTAGAATTAGCGCAGTTCTGAGTGTGGATAATGGTAAGGGTCACCCTGGGTGTGGGTGGCACCACCCAAAAGGCTCGCAGCCTAGATGGGGTAAAAAGGAAAGAAATCAGCCTTGCTGCCTGCTGGATTGCTCTTTTGCTGCTCCTACCTGCTCTGCCATGGACTATTCCTCCTCTGTGATGCCGCCCTGCCTTAGAGCCAGCTGACTCTGGATTGAAACCTCTACAAACTGTGACCTGAAAGAAACCTTTCTACTTTTAACCTTGGGTATTGGGTATTTTGTCCCAGCAAGGAGAAAACAAGCAAGCTGATTTTGGTACCAGGAGTAGGATCATTGCTGTGACTGTACCTGACCATGTGGTGCGGGAGCCTTTGGAACTGGCTTATGGAAAGAGTTTGGAAAGGTTTGGAAATGCCAGATGAAGAAGCTGGAATGTTGTGAGCCAAACTCGATGGGAGATTCTTGTCAGAGCCCATGAGACCAAAATATTGACTGCCATGCAGCTGGAAAAGACCAGAATCAGGAGGTTTCAGTTCGGAAGAAAGACTCCAATGGCAACTGGACTCCAGAGCGTGTGTGTTAGACTGCGGCTGAAAATTTGTCTGCATTTTGCTCGTGTCCAGAGACTTCACCTGAGACTAAGGGCGGCAGACTAATTAATCTGAAAGATGAAATTTCAAGACAGTCTAATTCTGAGGCAGTGACATGGTTAATGTTAGGGACTTTTAGGCAGCTCCATCTTGAGAATCGGGAGCAAATGGCACAGCAGAATTATTTTAAAAGTTTAGAGTTTTGCCAGAAAGGAAATTCCAGTAAAGTTGCCAACTGCAAAATGAAGAAGAAGAAGAGAACTTGGTTGCTGAAATGATTGACATTAAAAAGCCAAGCACTTTGGAAATGGATACTAGAGAAAAATGGCCTGAGGGCATCACAAAGAACCAGAAGGACTCCACCCTTTGCAGTTTTAAAATTGTAAAAGTAAAAGACTTTGCTTTGAGAAGACAGCCCCAGGGCACCATGCTCCAGAATAGCAGTGGCCTAGAGAATTTGTTCCTTGGAAGTTGGGTTCCCAGTGCTCAGCAATCCTGGCACTCAATGCCTACAGCCAAGACAGGAAGAAACCTGGTTACTGCTTCAGTTGAGGGCAGACCTTGGTGTCATCCACATGGTGCTAGTTTTAGGTGCATTCAGAATGCAAGAGTTGTGGGGTCAGGAAGGCCTCCACCCAGATTTCAGAAGAAGGCCTGTGGGCCAGGCAGGGTGCCCCTGAGAGGGCAGCGTGTGATGCTGTGAGTGTGGAGCCAAAAGTATGGTGGAGATGCTAGAATGTGGAGAAGAGAGGAACATGGATCATCTGAGGAAACTTGCAAAGAGTGAGCAGAGCCAACCCACAGGAGAAGCCAGGGGAGCTGCAGCCACCAATGGTGCCATGTGGATGGGGCCACCTAAGTCCTTTGGAGTTCACATCTTGCTACAGACTGGCCTGGATGTTGGATACAGAACTGTGGGATCTACGGTTTGCCTTGATGGATTTTGATCTTGTTTTGGTCCCATTCATTTCTATCCCCATCTTTGTGCCTTTTGGAATGGGAAGGTTTATATTATGCTATTATACGTTGGAGATGTTAAACTTTGTTTTCATTTGTATGGAGGTTCACAGTTAAGAGGTTGCCTTAAATCTCAAAGGAGACTTTAGACTTGGACTTGGCAGCAATGTTGAAACTGTTGGGACTTCAATAACTCTTAAAGATGGACCAAATGCCTTTTGCATAAGAAAATGTGCATGAGTCTTTTGGGGGCCAGAGTAGAATCTTATGCCTTATATCTAAATGTCTCCCCAAAACCTCATGCACTCATTGTTGGGGCCTTTTGGAGCTGGCTAGATCTAGGGCATGTAATACTGGGAGTAAAGGTGTGGTGCTAAATTAGTCCACTGATTGGAATTAGCATAGTTATGGGTGTGGATAATGGGCAGTCCCACTCTGGGTGTGGGTGGCACCACCCAAAAGGTTTGTAGCCAAGAAAGGATAAAAGGGAAAGAAGGCATGCTTGCTGCCTCCTACCTGATCTGCCACGGACTGTTTCACTTCTGTGATGCCCCTCTGCCATGCCACCTTGCCTTGGAACCAGCCAGCTCTGGACTGAAACCTCTATAAACTGTGAGCTAAAATAAACCTTGCCTCCTTTAATTTGTGAGTATCAGGTATTTTGTCTCAGCCATGAAAAAATTTAACTAAGACAGTAGGTTTAATTTTTGAGTTTTTGTATATTTTATATATTAGTACTCTGTCTTATGACTAGCTGGCAAAATTTTTTCCTATACTGTAGATTGTCTTTTCATTCTGTTAGTTGTTTCCTTTGCTATTCAGAAGCTTTTTAAATTGATACAATCCCATTTCTTGATGATGTTATTTCTTGTGTAACTGGGGTTCTGTTCAGGAAGTCTTTGCCTACGCCTGTGTCTTTCAGCAGGTTGTTTTTGTTTCAATGTTCAGATATTTGATGCATTTTGATTTTAGCTTAGCGCCTGGTAAGTTATACGGGTCTGGACTCAATTTTCTGCATGTGGATAGCTGGTTTTCCCAGTGCTGTTTCTTGAAGAAGCCATCTCTCTTTCAGCGTTGGGCTCCTTTTTCAAAAATCAGGCAGCTGACTGTGCCTGGAGTTCTTTCTGAATTCTCTACTTTGTTCTATTGATCCACATGGCTTTATTTTTGTCAGTAACATGCTTGTTTTTGTTAGCGTGGCTTTGTAATATAACTGGAAGTCTGGAATGGTGATGCCTCCTGCCCTTCTCTTATTGTGCAGGATTGCTTTTGCCATTATGGGTCTCTTCTGTTTCCTTATGAGTTGTAGGATTTTTTTCCCCCCAGTTCCTTGGGGAATACTATTTTTACTTTTATTGAGGTTGTATTAAATCTATATATCATTTTGAGAAGTATGGTCATTTTCACAATACTGATTCTGCCTATCAGGAATAGGGGCTATTTTTTCATTTTCTGATTTTCTCTTTGATTTACTGTATTTTTCATTATAGAGTTCTTTCATTTCTTGTATTAGGTTAGTTCCTGCTTATTTAATTTTTCTTGGGTCTATTGTGAATAGTATCGTTTCCTAATTCCTTTTTTAGTCTGTTCATTATTGGTATACAGGAACATTATTGATTTTTGTTTGTTAATTTTTGTATCCTGCTACATTGCTGATTTGGATTATTATGCAAGGAGTCTTTTGGTGGAATTTTTTTCGGTCTTTTATCTAAAGGATCATATCATCTGCAAATAATGATAATTTGGCTCTTCCATTGCTATACATATCCATTTTATTTCTTTCTCTTTCCTGATAGTTCTGGCTAATGTTCCAAGAACTATATTGAGCAAGAGTGGTGATACTGGATTATTCAGGGTTTTTATATCTTCTTGGTTCAGGTTTGATAATGCATACGAATCTAGGAGTATATTCATTTCTTCTGAATTATCCATTTTATTAGAGCACAGGTTCTGAAAGTAATTACTAAAAATCTTCAGGATTTTGTCAGAGTTTGTTGTGATTTTAACTTTTTCATTTTTAATTGCATTGATTTGGGTCTTCTCTTTCCTTTTTTGGTTAAGATTGACTGAGGGTTTGTCCATTTTGTTTATTCTTTCAAAGACTCAGCTCTTCAATTCATTGATTTGTTTATATTGATTTGTTCTTTTAGTCTTAATTTTGTTAATTTTGTTAATTTCTGCTTGCATCTTTTAATTGTTTTTCCCTCATACTAGCTTTGAGTTTGGATTGTTCTTGTTTTCCTAAGACCTTTATGTATCATTAGGTTACTTATTTGGACTCACTGTTTTTCAGATGTGGGTATTCACAAGTATAAACTTTCCTCTTAGGACTGATTTCATTATGTCCCATAGGTTCTGGTATTTGTTTTACTTGCATTTTCATTTGATTCTTGGTACTAGTGTTTTCTTTCATTTCTTCTGTGACTCATTGTTTATCCAAAAGAGTATTTTTTACTTTCCGTTTTTTTAAAATAGTTTCTGTTGTTTCTATTGCTATTAGTTTCATTCTATTATGATCTGCCAATATGTATGAGATAATTCCTTTTTTTTTTTTTTTGCACTTACTTAAGCATGCTTTATAGGCTAGTATGTAGTCTGTTTTGAAGGAAGTTCGATGTGCCGCTGAGAAGAATGTGTGTTCTGTTGTTGTGGGGTGGAATACTGTAGATATCAATTAAGTGTATTTTTTTGAAGGTGTGGATCAACTCTGATATTTCTTTTTTTTTTCTTTTTAAAATTTTTTATTTATGTACTTATTTGTTTTTAATTTTTTT